>OZ025240.1:57762333-57989833 GCA_964019155.1 Osedax fenrisi | reverse complement strand
ATAAAATATTTATAAAGTTATATTAATTAATAATTAAGTCCCCGTAATTATATATATATATAAATATATATATATACTATTATTTAACATGTATATTAATGTATTATGTACATTATTTTTTTCTAATAAATTAAAATATAAATTAAACTCGGCTAACTCAGATTCGAAGTGACCGACAACATGCAAGTGTCTGAGGTATCAACTCATTCTTACATGTAAACAGTGACTTATCACGAGTTTGATGTTACGGCATGCATACATACATTATAATTCTTTATAGTAACATAACATGTTATATATAATTTATATATAATAAGTATATTCTGAATATAAGCTACGTATAGCTTCTGAATATCATTCCTTCTATTAATATAATTATATTATAAATATATTAATACAATATTCCGGAAAAAATAAATATTCAATATTCAATATAATATCTATAAATAAATATGAGTATTATTATAAACACGTATACGTATACATTCAAACGATAAGCTTATGTCATACGCTTATATAGATGTTCTAGATATTTCCTCTTAGGCGGTCATGTGATATTTAGATAGTAAATGAACTAAGCAGCTCAGCAGTGGTATAATTCAATAGGCGATGTGTTATGCAATGAGGTCACGGGTCACACAAGAGTCACGCTCGCTATTCTAAGCTAAAGGTTAAACAAATAAAGGCCGATAATTCTCGTACTGGAATACTTAACATGTCCACAGCGACGCAGTATACTACAACGCCCGTATCTACGTTATTAGTTTGTGTAGGTTTATTACGTACAGATATCGATGTATTATACTAACTGTGTTGTATGTTGAGCTATTAGATATATATATCTATATAGATACATGTATAGGTGGCAATTATTAATGGAATATATTTGGTTATATTTAGAGTTTAATTTACAATTTAACACAAAATTATATATATATAAGTATATATATAAGTATATAAATATATATATATATATATATATATATATATATATATATAATATTATAATTTATAAAATATTAAATGATTATGAAAATTTAAATAAAATAATTATAAATATATATTATTATTATAGTATTGATATGTTTTATATATTTAAAATACTACAATGTGTAAGTTAACATTACTCGGGAGCAGGATATATCGGGAGATAATGGAAGATAGCGGTAAATAGCTGGAGATATTGGGATATAATGTCAGAAATCGTGAGATAATATATTATCCTATCGGAGATAGTTAGATATAGTAGGATATATTGTGATATAGTGAGATATCTAGGGATATATCGGGATATTGTGGGTTATATCGTGATATAGTGGGTTATATTGGGAGGTAGTATGGGATATCAGAATATAGCATGAAGTAGAGAGGCGATAGAGGGATATAGTGGTAGATAGCTCTAGAAAATCTGAGATTGTGTGAGATATCAGAAGAAGTAACATATATGTAATGTATTATTATTACATGATTAATAATCATGCTCGCAAATAAAACCTGTATAATTCATATATTAATAAACTGAAAATATTGTAGTTAGTACATTTAGTTAAAAATTAATTATATAAATCATATAGAAAATAGTATATATTCAATGTATGTATTAAAATATATACAAATAGTAAATATACAAATTAATACAAATATATTTATATTATTAATTCATTTAAATAATATAACACGCGCCAAGTGTATATATAATTGCACATTATTATTGTATTTTAATTTCATATTCGATCATAATAATCATTAGAACATAACAATCATTACAACTAATAATAACAATAGTCCATTGATCTAGTGAACATAATAGATACTACAATATACACAAACAATACGTATACGGTCGAATGTTGTCTGTAGGGAATTTATACATCGAAGTCATTGAAATAAATGACACTGGATGAAAGTCAACGATGGTGATGTCATACAAGCGATGTGCTATTCGATTGGCAGATTGTTATCGATTTTTATTATTAGCACTATAGTGGTATATATACCTATAGGTATCCCCTTATGCACCGCCGAGAATTCCATGTTGATTAATTTGCTGGGAAGTCATATAAATACACGTATGCTCTATAATTACAACTTATAATCATTTATATTAAATCATATTGTTATATAACAGTTAACCATGTTAATATGTGTTATAATAAAACATATATTCAATATATTATTGTATCACACGTAAACGTATACATAATATATATGAGCGTTAATGTAAATTATAGTTACATGTAATAATCTTAAGAAATTGTTATAAGGTGTGTAAACATACATATATGTTATATAAACATACGTATTAATAAACATACGTAAAATAAGAAAACTAGGATTTATCGTAGATTTTTAATAACGTCATTTTTTAATAACAATTAAAGAAGTGTTATTGAGGTTAATGTGATATCATTAATTAATGGTTTCTTGAGGTGCATGCTATAATTAAAGAAAGGTTTCTTGAGGTGTATGATATCATTAAAGAAGGGGTTCTTGGGGCTGCATGATATTATTGATGTAAAACGGTCGCTTCAGGTCTCTAGAGAGCAGGGGCTGAGCGATGAACGGTTGGTAGAAAGCCTCGTGCTGTTCCGTTCTCAAGTCACCGTAATATCGCCCGATAGGGGGCTGTACCGTACTTCCGGTAGTCGATGACGTCATCGTCGGGTGATGGGACGGATGAGGAGGAGGGGGAAGCGACAGAGATAACGGTACGTTAATAGGGCCGGCACCCACTCCTGAAGTCGGTTGCCCTGTGCTCTGCGCGGACCCCATGGGGGGTACCGAAGGAGGGTGCGGTAAATAGGGTGCCGCCACGTGTTGCGAATGTAGGCCGAACTGGCCGGTGGGCGTGGTCGACAGCGAAGGGGGCGGTGCCGACTGCAGAGAAGGGGGCGGGGCGAAAGTGAAACCTTGAGAGCTACCCACGCCTCCTCCTCCCCCTCCGCCGCCTCCGTAGTACGGGGTGGGCGGTACCGGTATGGTTTGCGATCCACCACCGCCGGGTGGCTGGCCGTACGGAAACGGAAGTTCTCCGTAATACGAACGTGACGTCACTTCCGGTCCTAGCTGACCGCCTCCGCCACCGGTCATCTGAATCTGGTGGCGATATCACGTGATGATGTTACGATGCTATTCGTAATAATGTTTTATTGTCGCGCGTAAATATTTGTATTGATTTTTGCACGGCGAGAATACAAATCCGAATACAAATATTTATATATTTGCGTACATCGCAATGTATACGCTATATATAGACATAGTTTATTAAATAAATACTAATATAAACACGCGTACCTAAATATACGTATATATATATATATATATATATATATATATATATATATATATATGTTTATGTGTTTGTCTATATATTCTAGTGATTATATATGGTATTTAATAGTTTATTAATTATATATTTACCTGACTACCGGACGCGTGAGGTTTGTTTTTCTTTTGAGAACATTTAAATCTCTTTTGCCGCCTTAAATAACATCCGTTTTGAAACATATTTCCGGCGTCAGCATGCAATGTCCAGTAGCTGCCCTTGCCCGGTCGCTCATTAGATCTAGGTACCTAACCGTGTGTTAGGGGTATAGTCGTTATTAATACCTAATAGAACGCAATGATAAATCACTGTTAGTACTAATATAACTATCTAATCATATTATTATTTTAATTATATAATATTAAAAAGTTAATAACAATTATTAAATATAAATCTTACATAATATATAAATTAAATACATATATATATATATGTATATATATATATATATATAATTACCTCGACAGCAAATAAACAAATATCTCATCATAAGAAGTTAACGGATTTTAATCACATTATTGAAATATATATTGTTTTAAATTTAATATTTACTATACAATTATCAAAATAAATAATTTAAATTATATTCACTTAAATATATTGAAGTATTATAATTCCATGACATATTATATATGTTATATTTTCTTATATATGATTTATAAACAATAACGCTATATCATATTAACATGAAGGTATTATGCTCGGAGTTACACTGTATATATAGGTATAATGTATGTATTATACCTATACTATAATATACTATAGTAATATATATATATATATATATATATATATATATACATATATATATATATATGTATATATATATATATATATATATATATATATATATATATATATATATTGTTATTTTTTTTATTTGGTGGAGTCCTTTCATCCCATCCAGGAACTTAGATGAAGTTTTTCACTTATAACCATATATGGCTCTATAGATTATAATGTCCCTTCGAAGCCGCTCTCATGTTAAGGTATCCATGGTTTTAACGAGAGTCGATCATTTATTTATACACAATTATATAAGATCATATATATATATATATGTGTCTTGCATACGGAGAAAGTTGAGCATATCCCGTTCGTTACATGATATAAATGTTAAATAATAAAATAACCTATAGGTTATAGAGGTCTATATAGGAATGCTAAATAAGAACATGTTCATGTTTTAAACAAGTCGAAAACGACATGTTACCTAAGTTCTACCTATAAGTGAACGTATGCGTTCACTAAACGGGCGACCAAACTAAACACAAGGTACACAATGATAACGTAGGTTTAAACCTTAACGAAACAGTCGTTGAACGAGAGCGAATGTCGTATAGAGTTCTGCCAACGTTGCTGATTCTGTCTGTAGTACGGGTACAGGTCCATGATGAACTGGTAGATTTCGTTCAGCGTGCACATCTTATTGGAGGCGTTCTGCACGCTCAGCGTTATCAGCGAGATGTAAGAGTACGGGGGTTTAGCGTGGGTTAGGGGTAACGAACTGACGGTCAGGTCACCGGATACGGCGGGTAGGGGTTGATAGGCTAGCGGGTCGGGTACCCCACCCGATGTGTACTGAGATCGGAAACCTACGGTGGGAAGGGAGAGAGGGTCGTTTCCGGGCGAAGGACTCGATCTTAGCGGGCCGTTTTGATACATGCCGTACGGGATGGAATACGTGGGGTGACGGAGAACAATGGGTTACGTTGATAACAATGGTAACGGTAGTAACAATGGTAGTGGTTATAACAATGAGATCGGTAAGTTTACCTCGTCGCTTGTAACTGACGACTTTTCATCGAAAGTCAAAAGTTCGAATTATTAATTTGCATAACACTTGAGATCATGGCTTACATGTGTTTAATGCTTTTCATAATATATATATATATATATGCATATAGTATATTAATATATTTATATATATATTATATATTAATATATATGTTAATTTAAATATATAGCTATATATATATACGTATCATTTGAATATATACATAACTAGTTTGTTATTTTATAGTTGATCTTAAGAATGCAAATATTTTCAAAGTAATCAAATGTAAATTATATGTAACTAGCGTTATAATTTACATTTGATTACTTTGAAAATATTTGCATTCGTAAGATCAACTATAACATTACAAACTAATTATGTATATATTATATATACGTTATTATTTACACACCTTCAGTGTAGGTCATATAGTCATTGTAGTGTAGTTTTAACTATAGGAAAATGTGTATATTATATTGTAAACAAAGTTAGACATGTAAGATATATTTTACATATATATTACATATCTTACATATATGCACTATTATTAAAAAAATAATAATACCTACGTATAATTTAAATTAGATATATATATATATATATATATATCTATCTTTATATAACTTTATATTATTTATAATAATGTACATAGTTATTACTATTTCTATATTTCTATTCATTTATCTGATAAATTCAGAGCAGATCTGATCTGAATTTATTCCTTATAGGAATCGATTCCTTATCTGTCTCTATTACTATAATAGAATTTTATTTGATATGTCAATAAACAAAATAACCTAATTGTAATGTTGTATATATTCTTGTTATTTCATCAATTAAATATGTTCACTATATAAATTCTCACGACTCGCATTGGTAGAGAATAGCAATGTAAATGATGCTCAAATCTAAAACATCGATGTATTCTCAGTCTCAGTTAATTTAAGTCTCAATTCGGTTCGAGCTCATTTGGCTAGAGTCTCTGCTCGGGTCAGTCTCACTTTTGAAAGAAGTACCTCATTCAAATAATACTATAAAAACTTACTTGCAGTAACTTCATATATGCTATACCATCATTTAAGATCTACTATAAATGATAGTTCAATGCTTGTTATGGAACAAATTGTTTATATAAATAAACATATCACAACAATTCAAACCCGAATGGAAAATGTGCAACAAACCATTCTGAAGAAGCTAACATGCTAATACAGCAACTACTTATTTTAGAAAGTAACTTGGAAAACTATGTACTTTCATATCAGACTCAAGTATTTAATTTACTAAGTTGAAAGTTAACTAAGTTTGGTATTACTTGAAAATATGAATATTTAATTTTTGTAATGTTGAATGTTCATATATTTTAAGGCATTGATGGCCGTGAAGAAAAATGCATTTCTCATATAAAAGTCTTTTACGGAATTTTACATCCAGTCTAAATACCAAACTACCATAATATTCTTAACTTTAATACCCTTTCATAGAGTTAACACTTTACTAAATACTCACTCAAATATTCGTTAATTCAAATAGTATTTGTTAAATATTTCTCAATATATAGTTATAATATTTAGTTAACATTATATATATATATAATATATGAAATATGCTTTTAATTAGTATAACCTATTCTTCTAATTCCGAACAATAATATTGGTTAATATATTATTAATTAAGATAATAATAATACATATGCATTTATAATGTGTAAACCGATAATTATTATACTTGTGCATGTGATAAATAACTAAGTTAAACAAAATTGTTGGGTTTAATTAATTATTTCTTAATATCTTACTTATTATAATAGAAAACTAAAGAACTATAGTTCTTTATATATATATATGTATACATGGACGGTTTTATATATTAATATGATGTATGTTATCAATAATACAGCCATGGCTGTATATGCATAGCTAATATTGGAATAAATACAGTATATGTCATAGATACACATATATATATATATATGTATGTGTATGTGTGTTTTTTGTGTATATTTGAATGTATAACGGACATATATATATATATATATATATATCTATATTATATTGGATTAGATCGTTCTACTAGTTGCGTTATTTTCAATTCAATTAGCCAATTAATATTCACGCTTACGTAACGGCTAGGAGACGCTCGTATTTATTAGGCCACGCCTACTTTCCTCCTGGCAACTATAAATAGAATTAACATATATAGCCGAGCGCGATCGTCACCGTCGCGGCTAAGTCGCCATTGTTTCGATGTTAATCTCATAAAACTCGCACACTTCACACCTACTCGACGGTCGCACTCCGCACCGAACCGCACCGCGCAGCCGCACCGACATTAAGTGAAATCGGATCGAATTCCTTTCACGCATGCGCGGCGCTGCGTTACGTAACTCGTGTTCGAAGCCGGACCACCCACCACACAGCTAATCTATTGTTATCGAGCCGTAATGCTATATCACCGCGGAATAAGATATCGGAGTATAGCAGTAGCGCACTCTACAGTTATATAATACCGTGGGATTGGTGTTCGTGTGTTATATCGAAGAGGTAAACTTTCAAAATATTGCCGCAATAACACGACTCCTCAACAGAAAACGAATTTACGTCTCCGATATCCGGAATGATTTTAGTGGGGAATCCGCTTAAACTTTATATGATAATCCTAATATGAATCGTATTTATTTATTAAATATTAATTAACAAATTATAATAAGAATAGACTTATTTAGACATATTTATAAAAATACCAATTATAAAAAAAATAATTTATATTAATATCAGTAATTTTATTTATCTGTTTTTATATCGATATTTATTATAAATCTGTTATCTATTAGTTATAATTACTTTAATATTATCAAGCACATATACGTGACAAATATATATATATATATATATATATATATATATATTTAACTAAAATATATACATCATAAAATGTCCCTATTTAATAAATGTTGTAAATATTATATATATATATATATATATATATATATATAGTTATCATGAAATATCTATAATACATATAGAACATATATAGCATATGCTAATACATTGATCGTTATTTAAACGTGTCACGCGATGATAGGTTTACGACTCGCTGCCTGTGTACCGTTACTATAGCAATGTATACAGTGTGCACTATTAACACGTAGTTGTGTTGTAATGTATCGGTAGACAATATCTTAGCTATACTTGTTATCTATGCAAGTTATGTTCTATAGTATACTATCGCTGATTTTGATATTATTTTTTTATTACTGGTACATGTATTACGTAATTTATTAATTATTTGATATATTAATAATACTAACCTTAATGTTTATAGAGTAAACTTTGATTTAATTATATCAATATTTAATATTATATAATATATATATACGGCCCATTAAATAGGTATTACGATACTGTTTATAAGTTATCTTATATAGGGGAAAGTAACCGAATACAGACAGTGCCCTAATACGGACACTCTCGGTATCTCAGAAACCATAAATCCTACAAAAAAAATTGTAATGAATAAAATATTCATAATTATAAAAATAGTCTAAAAAAGTATTTTTTATTTTTATATTATACAAAATATTGCTAATATATCCATTAAACTGATTTTTTTTATTAAGTTTTTAAATTTATGAAAAAAAATGTCAACTATAACCTTCTCAAGATTATATAAATGTATCGATAAATATAACACTATATTATTAAAAAATAAAGCATTCTAAAAATTGTATTTTTAATTTCTATATTTGTTATAAAATATTCATTAAGTTATGAGCATATATCTAGAGGTCATAGTTCCTAATACGGACACTCTAAATGTCTTAATACGGACACCATATAACCAATCAGCGCGCTGCGTATGAATAATTATGATTTTCATAAAAATCGCGTGCGTTATAATATTAGTACCACCAATAAAGCTAATTCTAAAAAAAATATTATTTAGATATTATTTAATTATATTATTAATTAAAATATAATAAAAATAAATAAATTATTAACTAATTAAATTACAATATATTTTGTATAAAATTAATTATAAATAACTTAATTGTAATTTGTCTGATTGATTAATAAATAATATATAGTTTATCTAGTGGTATATAGGGTGTCCGTATTATAACACAGGGTGTCCGTATTCGGACATGGATACCGAATACGGACACCCCCTTTATATATGGAATTAAAAGATTAAATACAATTTTAAAATTACAATGATATCTAAAATCATATAATATTAATATATTGTAATTTTTGAATAAAAATAATGTGTCATAAAAAGTTAAGACCATTTATTGTTAAAGTGTCCGTATTAGGTTACTTCCCCTAGTTTAGTGTAAATAAATTATCGGCTCATAAAATAACATAATATATATATATATATATATAATTATATTTAATATATAATACATTATATATTAATATATAACTATAGTAAATGATATAGTAAATATTGAATTAAAATATGTAATTGAATTATTTTTTTAATTTTATAATTTTGAAAATTAATAATTCAAAAATGTATGTTTACAATATCAGAATGATGCCAAGTCTTAATATTAAATAATAATTAAGTTACAAATATATTGACAAATAATATTAATAAAAAATTAACTAATTATTGACATAAATTTAATTCATATTAAGAAAAATTATAGAATTTAAATAGAGGGGATTGTAAAAATTAAATAGATGGGAATTATAGAAATTAAATATGCAAGAGCATATATATATATTTGCCGAATTGTATACTATCATTATTGAATTATGACATTTAAATATATTAATTTAAATAATTTATATTATTAAATGTTTATACTAATACTAAAATAGGTATTTAGTAAATACTATGAAAGAATAATTCTTTATAAATTCTAATTATATAAATAAAAGTACACTCTTTGTATATATTTGGTTAAATTAAAGTAAGCACGTGCTGCAGACGGTAATGTAGGCACAGTGATGTATGCTGGATACCACAGACCGTGACGACGCTTACGTCATTGTTTGTTTATCATTAGTCAGTCACATGATCAACAAAGATCACAGAGTATTTCTCTAGTAGATTAGTTGTTTATTCACGATAAATATTGATACAAGAACTCTCTTCCTTCTTTTCAATCGCCACAAGAATTAGACGAACGGGATATTGAATAATACATTACAATGCACGGTGATAACACGCACACACGCGCGTATCTACAACTAGGTAAACACGTGTAAATAAACAGGTGTAGCAGGTATAGCACTGTTTAAATATTATAAAAATACAATATTTTAAATAAATATAATTAAAATATATATATATGTAAATATTGGTATAACTTCAATGGTGTGATGTTTAGTATGTCTATAGACAATATATATATATATATATATATATATATATATATATATATATATATATATATATATATATATATGTGTACTCCGTTAATCACACTATCTACAGCCGGATCTACAGGTTGCACGTGTTATAAAATGGATAGGAAACATGCGGTAGTGTATATATCATTAATAAAGTATTATTAAATTTAATCCACTTATTATATATGCGAAAGTATGTAAACATATTATTATTATTATATAACTTAAATAAATAATATTTTTTTAAATTAAATATAGTACATAATAATTAATTTATAAATATTAAGAATAAACATATTTATTAATTATATTTACGTTACATTATAATTCATAGCATATCTTCCGAACAATATATGTATGGGTATATATACTCTATAGAGTAGCTATAAGTTACGTCATAATATTTAAATTTGTATATATATCTAGATATATATATATAGGGTATACCATATACACTCTAATAAGTGTATATATATATACGATACTACCTTTAAAATATCACAAATATGAATATATACTTTAAATTGAGTTAAATATCATCAATAATAATCTATAAATAAACTATAGTTTTGCTTATAAGCATTAACTATTTTCTAAGTTCTCCAACTCCCTAAAACTTAACCCCACTAAAATGGAAGCTATTTTTCTCCACTTACCACTACATTCCTCCACCCTCCCTGAACCACCCCCCATCTCACTCGACAATACCACACTCCCCTACTCTCAACACTTCTGAAACCTTGGCTTCCATATTGATACCACCCTTTCCCTTGACTATCATCTTATACACATGCCTAAATCCATCCACTACCACCTACACTAACTCCGCTAATCCGACGCTCCATTCCCCTCCCCATCGCTATTACCATTGCCTCCTCCTACATAAACCCCCTATTCGACTATTGCAACTCCCTACTCTTTAACCTCCCGGACTATAAACTCATCAAACGACAGAGACTTCAAAACTCTGTAGTTAGCTTCGTCCATTTACTTCCCCGAAATTCCCATAACTCCATTACTCCACTCCTAAAACAACTACACTGGCTGCCAGTCCCCTACCTCATACAGTACAAACTTTCCCTGACCATCCATAAAGCTATTCACCACAAATCCCCTAACTACCTTGCCTCCCTCCTACATCTACAAACACCAATTACTACACTCCAGACCTGTACCTCCAACACCTTTATCCTTACCACTCCCCATTTATACAAACTCCATTCTTCAAATATACGCTCCTTTGCCCTCTCTGCCCCTTACCACTGGAACTCCCTACCCAAACACCTACGAATAAACTCATCAACTCCCTCCGTTAAACGCCACCTCAAGACTAATTACTTCTCCCTTGCCTTCCCTCCCATTCAATAATGTACCTCCCACGGACGGCCGATTGCTCACGCACTTGCAGTCCATAAACCAAAAAAAGTAAAAAAGTAAAAAAGTAAGTAAAGTAAGTTAATATACTTTTAAATATATAGTAGAAAATGTATTATTAAATATTATTTGTTTTTTAATTGCATATTTAATAAACATGATTTATAATTGTTGACATAATGAAATCTAATTTATAATTAAAATAAATAATAACAACAATTTATATTATAAAATAATTTATTAGTAAACATTCATTTAGAAGTATCGATGTGTCTCTATTATGGAATTACAATAATATTATATAGAACATTGAATCAAATTTAATAGTTGATAATTATTGCGATTAAAATATTGTAATAGTATACGTACTTTATAATACATTAATGTAACGTACCACTAATATATATATATATATATATATATATATATTAATATTATTATTATTAGGCATCACCTATATAATAATATAATCATAAATGCGTATTAAGAAAATTACAATTAACACACGTACATATATATGTGTGTGTACATATGGTTATTATTTAATACGGAAACATATCCACCATGAACTAGAGATAGGTACCGCGCTCGGTGATAACACGATGACGAATACTGAGTCATGACTCACGCACGCACGCACGTGATATTGTCACGTGACATTACATAACATATCTAGCCTACATCGTAATCACGTGGTGTATCGGTCAACAGAACGGCGACGGTCAATTATCGCCGGTGGTTTCTATAGGCCGTCACCAGTGTGTTGTTTGCCCCGAGCTAATATTGACTGCTCCTCGGTGTCTCCTCGGTAGTGGTGGTGGTGGTGGCCGTTTAGTGAACAGACTACTCGTTAGGGGGTGTAGTAATAGAGTGTCCGCTAGGGGGACTACGATAGAGAGAGATAGAGAGACGCGCGCGGCCATTATTGCCATGGTTACCGTGTTTTCATAGATAACGCGTTCACCTTTCTCCTTAATACTGTTATCGTTCTCTCCGATCTAGGGGAGATTAGGGTGTATTAGTATACACGCCGCCTAGTTTATATCTTTTGTTAGGTTAATATACATTTATAATATGAATGATTATAATATTAAAATATAAGTATTCAATATCTATTATATATATATATATATATATATATATATATATATATATATATATATATATATATATAGTATTTATAATTACGTATATATGACATATACATATATGAATATGTATATATATTTACGGACTATAACCAGCTCCCTGCTATAACAATATAAAATATGAAATATCATTTTGAAGTCCTTTTTGAAGTCCTTTCGGATAAATAAGTATACCAATACATAATATACAATAATACAAAATAAACAAAAAACAAAAATTATTCTAATAAATATGATTATTATTATTATATATGTATAGATACACATTAGTATTATCCTTATAATCGTAGTAGGTATATCTATATTAGTTATATTAATTATTAATAAATCACCTTTCTGCTTTAGATTTGTAATTTTCAACCATATCTTCCAGTTTACACTTTGTTTGCTCGTTTTTAGCCAGATTCTCTGAATATCTCTTGAACTCTACTTGTAACTTGGTTTTTTGTTTTCTAAGAGTTTGTATTTCTACATCTCTAGTTTTTATCTCTTTCTGAATTATGGATATGTAACTTATATTTATGATAAATGATAATAATAATATATATATTAAATAAATGTAATATTTAATATATATATATATATATATATATATATATATATATATATATATATATATATATATATATACATTGGATAGATAGACATATTAAATAACGTTACTGTGAATAATATTAGTTAGTATGTAATACATACTATGTATAGTCATACATCATACTACATCACGTTACACTTCATAAATTGCACTGTTCTTAATATATAATTAGTCTATCTCATATTGATAAACAATCCTTCATTTTTATTGAATGTTAATATTTATAATTTTTGTAATGTATGAGAATATATGTTATAGTATGGATACAATCATGAATATATATATATATATATATATATTTCCTGTATTTAGTTAGAACTTAGAAATTTATTCTAACACTTTAATTTATAAAACATTCAATAATATTTGATACTATATTCTGCAAATAAATTGTATTATTTTATTTTATTGTTCAAATATTATCTTACGCTTAAGTTCGGAGTTAATAAATATAATTTGTAAATATTTAATATATATAATACCTCTAATTTCGATATTTTCTTATTGAACTCCGACCTCAGCGAATCTTCTTGAGACAGAGAATTGTGTAAGCTAAACACATAGTGAAAACATCAATACATATAAACAAATATAAACAAATAGGCATATACATGTATACGAACTTGTAGTATAGCCTCAGTTTCGATATTTCACTTTCTAGATCTTTCCTTTGATCGAGGGACGTAACAAGATCAGCTTTCAACGCATCTAACTGGTTCTGTTGTATGTGTGTATGTGTATGTATGTGTGAGTGTGTGTGGGTGTGTGTGTATGTGGGTGTATGCAGTATGTTATGTTGTTATCATTATCGTTACATCATAAAACACTAGATCAATATTGATTTTTATTGTAAAATTATTATATTATTTTTATTTATGAATATTATTTAATGACAAATATATTATTGAATTTAATTTTACATTACTTTTTATGTTTTACTTTTTAGTTACGGACAGTTAAATAAATTCATAAAAATTAACCAATAAGGTATTTTATTACAATAACTAATACTTATTATATTACACATTACCTTATATGTATATAATTATATATAATATATAAATAACGAAATAATGTTCGATATCATAATATTAAGATATATATAAAAACCTTTAAATTGTCGAAGCTTTCTTTATTATAGTGTTGAGATATCTGTAAAAGTGGATTGTAAATTTAAAACAAAATAATATTTAGTAAATATATTTATATATATATATATATATATATATATATATTTATCTATAGATAAAAGTATGGTACCTATTTACTATAGGTTCCTATAAATATATATATAGTTATATTTAATCATAAATAATGTACTATTTATTATCACAACTATTTATATGCATAGATTCTATTGTCCTGCACGTAATTAGATAATGTATATCGTAATTACATAACGTGAATTGTATTTACTCAATGGATAAATGGCGACAATATTTTCATTTCTACTAAACATGAATGATTAAACTGCGCATCTGAGGCTGCTACAAATATATACAACACACACGATTACATATGTATATACGCTATATACAATACATAGGTATAACGTATTATATGACGTATATTATACGTATAATTGTATAATATTCAAATATAATTCACGAGAGTCGCAATAATCAATGTTGGGGATTAGTAGACTCGTATAAAGCTAGTTTTATTACTAAATCCTAATATCCTCTACAATAAATATATTCCGATTGTCGTCTGCAGCATTACACTCCGCGTAGGCAGACGAGAATATAAGTAATTATCAATTAATTTCTCCTCTTCTGCTATTGTGTTCACTTTAAGTTAAAGCTACGCATTATTAAATACGAGGCAATTTAAGTAACGATAGTATATATGAACTATAGTTCATACATATATATAAATATATATATATATATATATATATTTAATATTTATATATTTATAAAATTATTAGTGAGTATTTAAATTAAATAAGTACTATTGTATTAATTCTAGTGAATAAAGAAGATATACTTTATAAAAAAAATAATGATATAAATATTTACTGTTATCTACAATATTATATATATTATCTACACTTCATTACAATATTTTATATATTTATATATAAAACTATTTTACTAATTTATAGCCAAATACTAAATTATTTCTGTTGACAATAATATATTTTAATATTTGTAGAGATTATAATTGTATACCTATATGTACCTATTCCTAGTCATTATTAGGGGAAAGTATACTTCGGTTATAACTGAATACAGACAGTGCCCGAATACGGACACTCTCAGTATCTCAGAAACCATAAATCCTACAAACGAATGTTTTATGAATAAATTTCCAATAAACTGATTTTGTTATAACGTTTTTTAAATTTATAAAATATATGTCAACTTAAAACCATATTCTCAAGAAGATACAAATGTATCGGTATAACACATAACAATATATTATTAACAAATAAAGCATTCTAAACATTATATATATATATATATATATATATATATATATATATATATATATATATTATTGCTATATCTGTTATCAAATAGTAATTGAGTTACAAGCATATACATAGAGATCATATAAATCCCTAATACGGACACCCTATATATATATATATATATATATATATATATATATATATATATATATATATATATATATATATATATATATCTAATCAGCGCGTAGCGTATGAACTATTTTGATTATCATAAAAATCGCGTTCCTTATAATATTAATACTACCAATGAAGTTAAATCTAAAAATGTTATTATTTAGATACTTAACTTGTATTATTAATTAATAAAATAATAGAAATTAATAAATTAATTAATAATTAAATTATATTAAATTATTCATAAAATTAATTATAAATAATGTAATTGTAATTTATCTGATTAGTTCATAAATAATATATAGTTTATTTAGTGGTATATATGGTGTCCGTATTATAATACAGGGTGTCCGTATTCGGACATAGGTACCGAATACGGACACCCCCGTTATTTAAGGAATTATAATATTAAATAAAATTTCAAAATCACAATAATATCTATAATCATATAATATTAATACAGTAAGCTTCCGATAAGTCGGACACGCAAGAGACCGGGGAAAGTGTCCGACTTAGCGATATGTCTGACTTATCCGAGATTCAGAATTTCATGTAAATAAGACATTCGACGTGCAAAGTGAGTTAAATGATTACCAAAACTTGGAATTATGCAACAATCAATAACATAAAATGTTATATTCAATAATATTACTTACTAACATTATAATATACATTATTGAAATTAAACATTTCTGACATTTTATAAAAAATCCGTCTTAACCAGTATAAAAATCATAAAATTTACTATAATATGTGTCCGACTTATAGAAAATTCCGACTTATCCAATCCAACGTATCCGACTTATCCGATTAATTTAACATGGAAATAGATACAGATCCAACTAAACAAACTAAATGTGTCCGACTTACCGAGAAGTCCGACTTATACGTAGTCTGACTTACCGATAGTTAAATGTATATGGTAATTTTTGAATACAAATATTGAGTGATAAAATATTAAGACCATTTATTGTAAACATGTAGGTATTAGGTTATTTTCTCCTATAAGTATACTTCACTATATATAGTATATTATAATATATATATATATAATCATAACTAATAAAAAGAGTTGACTAAAATATCAACAAGTTTGATAAACTCCAATATAAAAATTCACTGGAAAACCGAAAGGTATTAGGGCATAATATAAAACTTTATTTATTAACATTTTGTTAATGTATATACTAATTAATTGATTATTATATAAATAAGTATCATGAATATATGAGATATAGGTAGAATATAGAAGGGTATATTCGTGTGTATAGTGCTTATAGTGCCTGCACTATAGTATACTACAGTATACTTTATATAAACTATAGTTTATTAAACTATATATAGTATACTACAGTATATTTTATATAACCTCCTGGTAAATGTAAACATTTACTATTTATAATATAACATAATATTTGATTTGAATATTTTATAAATGATACAATGCTCTCAATAGTATGTTATTTACTTATATAAATAATGTTGTTATTTGTTAAATAATATTATATATAATAGTTATAACTGTCCAAGTACGATTATAATTGTTTTATACATAGTATTATATATAGTAATCGATTATTAATTTTCTCCCGTCTCAGATAAATAATTTCGTATAGAATAATTATTTATAAATATTTATTAATATTATTATGATATCTAATATATTTGTTTTTATGTTATTATATAATAATACTGATAACTCTATACCAATGAATATCGGTGAAAGTGTGTATATGTGTATTTATATATATATATATATATAGAATATATTCTCTAAATATATAAACGAACGCATGAATATATATCTACATATTTAAATGAAGTGTTGTTCAAATATTAAATATGGACTTTGTGATATCATCTAGTGCTATTCGGTATGCATTCATAACTTCAGATATTGCCCAGGTTGTATAAACGCATGTATGTGTGCGTGTATGTGTGCGTGTATGTGTGTGCGCATGCATGTGTATACTTGTATGTGAATGTATATGTGAAAACGGTATTCTGCAAGTATACTGTATTATAATAAAGTACTATATAAAGTATTATATATATATATATATAATATATATATATATATATATATATATATATATATCGCAGATAGTGGAGGATACTTGTTATAACAGGCAGATGTTAGACAGGGTAGAAGTTAGGTGTCCTTGGGGTTATTATATCGTACTGAAAGTGAACAGTTAACAGTATACTGTATACGACGTAAGAGCCATAGCTATTGTTATATTCTCTATAGCTATAGCTATATCTCTCAATAGTGGTATACACCACTATCGGTCAACAACTTTCCTGCGTAGCGATTACATCATACCTGTGACGTCATCGAGTGGGCGTGTCCGCACGTACGCGCGCTCACGTGTATGCTATATTATCCTAGAGGATGATGTGGAACGAGGCGATAGTGTGTGATGTGTGTTTGTACTACTTATGAGTTTGTCATGCGCGACTTATAACAGTTATAACAATAAGGGCATGTAGTCCTCGATAACAGTGTATTTATTCAGAATAAATATATGGCGCGAGCAAATTTACTGGTCAAATATGTATTCTGGGTTGATTTATTTGTATTTAATAAATATCAACGGATTATATATCTATGATATACACACACATACACACGCGAGAGTACGTATTCGCTGTGTATGTGTGTGTGTGTGTGTGTATGTATAAATATTTATTTAATTATATTGATACAAAAACTGCATGTTATGTACCGTTGAACATATATGTACATCATTTAATATCAATATCAATATTAGCCGCGTGTGTGTTGTGTGTACAATAGATTAGGTCTGTCAATGTAAACATACCGAGATAAATATACAGTCGCCGACGTGTACACGACACTATACAAGGCTCTACCCATATTTGGTCATTTAGATACGATAAATAACTGTAAACACACACACACACATATACACACATATACATACGCGCGCATACGTACACGCGCTCTCTAACGTATATAAATACATATGGAAATAAATATATAGTTCTAAATATATAAATATAGTACGCCTATTTATATATCGGCGATAGTGTGTTGTTGTTGCTGAAAGTGTTAATAAAGTAAGATTCGCTCTTCACACCTCCGCTTATCAATTAACAACGATACTCAAACTTCTAAGTGTGTGTGTGTGTGTCGGTGTAAAGGGGGCGTGGCAGTTCATTGGCCGAGCGCGAAAAGCCGAGATCTCGCGAAACGTGGTTACGTAATATCAATTCTCGCACTTTCACGTCATATATCGCGCCGTCTAATGAATTTGATAACTTAGTATGATCACTAGGTAAATAGTAGTGTGACGCATACCACGCGGTACACTGGGTCATTGAAGTAGTTTAGCTATTTATGATTACATGTATAGTGAATTAGGTAATTACTCGTATGTATACATTGTATACTAATTATATATAATGTATTTATAATGAATTTTAAGTTAAATTGTAATTGTAATATATTTAAATATTAAATTTGAATAGAATAGTAAGTAAGGGATTTTAACTTCATCCAATGCATTGGGTTTTGTTTTTAGAACGTTTTATATGAATAAATACAAAATGTATAAATATATTATAACATATAATAATATGGGTATATAATATATATATATATATATATATATATATATATATATATATATATATATATATATATGTATGTATATATATATATATATATATATATATATATATATATATATATATATATATACAGTCAACTACCGATAAGTCGGACTAACAAGGGACCGGGAAAAGTGTTCGAATTAGCGAGATGTCCGAATTATCCGAGATTCAGATTATCATTCAAATAAGACATGAGATGCGCAGCGTGAGTTAAGGGCATAGAGCTAGAGAGAAATAGAGTATACTCTACCAAATTACTATAGTAAACAAGGTATCTGACATGCAGAAAGCGTCGATCTAATTTGGTCACCTCAAAATGGTGGATTTGACCTATTTAAGCATAATCTAGGGAGAAAGCGTATTCATCTTTATAATCGATTATTATATATGTGTATTATCTATACATTAATAAGTAAATATACTTTATATATACATCATATAAATGATTATTAATACAAATATAATATTTTATTCTATATTAAAATTAATTTGTAAATAAAATATAAACTATAGTTCAAATAGAGTTCAAATAGGTCAAATCCGCCATTTTTAGGTGACCAAAATAGATTGACCCTTTCCGCATTGGCTTACACAGCCAGTCATAGAGTATTACCACTCTATTTATCTCTAGCTCTGTGGTTAGAGGGTTACCGAAATGTGGAATTATGCAACAATCAACAACATAAAATGTTGTATTCAATAATATTACTTACTAAAATTATAATATTCATTATTTAAAGTAAATATTTCTGACAATTTATAAAAAGTCCGACTTATCCAGTATAATTCATAAAAATGACAATAATATGTGTCCGACTTATCCAACCCAACTTATACGACTTATCCGATTAATTTAACATGGAACTAGATGCAAATCCAACCAAACCAACTAAATGTGTCCGATTTATCGAGAATTCCGACTTATCCGTAGTCCGACTTATCGAGAGTTGACTGTATATATATATATATATATATATATATATATATATATACAGTAAAACCTCTCTATAAGAAACCTCTTTATAAGAAAAACCTCTTTATAAGAAAATTGTTCACACATTTGTTTGGAATTCAACCTTTTCCACATTAAAAAAACCTCTTTATAAGAAAATCTTATAAGAAAAATATAAGAAAAACCTCTTTATAAGAAACTTATTGTATAAAAAATATAAAAAATAATTACATAAATAGAATTATTGTAGAATAGATACAAATTATAGAAATTAATTATTATATAAGATATTTTTTTTTCTTACAAATATTTTATAATACATAATGAAATAGCTCACAATGAATTAAAATTATATTAATAATTGTTATTGTATATCCATGAATTTATTAAAATTTATTAAAATTAATTAATAAGTGTTATTTATATCCTTAAATTTATTAAAATTAATTAATAAATATTATTGTATATTGTATCCATAAATGTATTAAAATTAATTAATAAATGTTATTATATCCTTAAATGTATTGATGATACAATGTATTATATTATACAATTAATTTTTAAATAATGATTATTATAATATTCATTATATTATATTAATCAATGAGGATTCTAATTTATAATTGCAAATGTAAATCTAATAAAATGTCATTATGTATTAACATGTCTAAGCGCAAACAATACAGTATACATTTTAAATATAATATAATTAAAGAAGTTGATGGAGGTTTACTGAACAATCAAGAATTATGTAAGATACATAATATTTCTCCATATTTATTATCAAAATAATCGGAAAAGTAAAAACCTATTTATAAGTAAACCTCTCTATAAGAAAAAAAGTACCGACAAAAAATAGTTTCTTATAGAGAGGTTTTACTGTATATATATATTATAGTATTAAAGTATGTATATATAATAATATTGGAATATTATATATTTATATTGATTAAATGAATTTACGAATTAATAAATGTAAAATTTACTACATATGAAGATATTAATTCATTTTATAAGATAATATTATATATATATATATTATAAGTACTAAGATTAATTATTTAAACTTAATAATATTATTTTATTTAATATATATTAAAGCTATAGCTAAAATTGCGTTAAATATATATATATATATATATACATATTTTATTTAAATTACATAAAATAAATGTAGTTATACAACAATAAATACATCGATTTCCCTATAAGGATTTCTTAACTATATATAGTTAAATTCCCTATATTTATATAGCTATATTTACCAAAATTAAGATAGTTAAGATACTTTAATTTATAATTAAGTAATTAAACAATTTTATAAAATCAAAGTATCAACAATATACAATTGTTATAAGATTAGAAGAGTTAACAAATATTGTAAAATTGTTATATATATATATATATATATATATATATATATATATATCCGATATGAATAAGGAGTAAATATGTTCGTGCTTTAATTATATGTTTATCAAGGTTATATTTTGGTATGTATCTATAGAAAATACATATATGTATGTTATAGTAACATTTATATTTTGCATTATATATTTATTTTAAAAGAAAGTGCAGTAAAAAAAAACAAAATAAAACAAAATTAAAATTGAAAATTATCAAAACAGATTTAATACAAATAAATTAAAATTATAATAAATATTAACTAGTATTACATGTATAGTTTAAATATTGTTGGGTTTTATATTTAGTTAATAACACCGTAGTGAACGGGAGGTTTTGTCGGTGTGAATATCTCGTTTAATATGTAAATGAAGATATATTTGTGTTAGTTTTTTCCTATTAGCAAAAAGTTAATTTAATTTAAATTTTAATATATATTATTAAATCTATTAAGAATATGTATGGTTATATCACTTATATATATATATTTATAATACATGTTATTTTATAGATTTTCAAAATAATGTTAACTACCTTTTCATATCAGTGTGCTAATGCATCAGACATATAAGCAGTATACTGCTATATGGCCGAGTATACCCTATATGACCTGAGTATACCCTATAGGGTGTGGGATACACATACAGGAACGATAACATATGTAATTTAATAATATTTATAAGTGATATTATATAAAAATATTTACTTTTATATTAAAATCATGAATTGCTAACATAAAAGCGGCTTCGAAATGACATCGGAGATATTTAGTTATAAGTGAAAACTTCATCTAAGTTCCTGGATGGGATATAGACTCCACCAAAATAAAAAATAAATCATAAAACAAACAAAATAATGTTATAATTGTTTACTAAATAATATATCTTCATATTTTAGAATATCATTGATGTTAGTTTATTATAATATAATATGAACTACTTAAAATATGGCGATAGTATTATTAGATGAGATTTATTTTAATATAAAAAACATAATATTATATATATATATATATATATATATATATAATATTATGTAATAATATATACAATTACGTTATTTGTTTGTACTAACTTTATTAAATTCAACACTGTCAGCTAGTGATTTCAATTCACATATCTCCATCTATAAATGTATTTAACAAATGACATGTTTTACAATATCACTACATCATATTATATAGATTATATTATAGTACTCTTTAATATTAGATTTGTTAATCAATTATAATATTATCTACTAGACTTACTGATCCCAGATTTTATATATATATATATATATATATATATATATATATATCCGGCCTATATGTAATAAATTATTCAACATGTAGTTGGTATATTAATTTGAATTTGTTGAGTATATAATTATATAATGATAATCAATATTTTGGTTTTTGTAAATTCTCAAAATATATTAATTTGAATTTGTTGAGTATATAATTATATAATGATAATCAATATTTTGGTTTTTGTAAATTCTCAAAATATATTAATTTGAATTTGTTGAGTATATAATTATATAATGATAATCAATATTTTGGTTATTGTAAATTCTCAAAATATATTAATTTGAATTTTTTGAGTATATAATTATATAATGATAATCAATATTTTGGTTATTGTAAATTCTCAAAATATATAAAAGAAGAAAATAGACAGGATGGTGTTTAATCGTAATGGACATGTTTCGACCTCTTCATATAATTACCGACACACTAAAATACACTTGGGGTGTATAATTGTAGTATTAAATTATCACATAAAACTCACATATATATTTATATCAATATTATGAATTATAATACTATAGTTTTTAATATATTAATATATTAAAACTATAAATTATTAATCATTATAGTTTTAATATAAATATTAAATTATACTTTAAATTAAGTTTGTATCATGAAGATGGATCATTATTTTGATTTAATATTATAAATAATGTTATAATTATTATTATTATTATTATTATTATACAGATATTTTGGAAATTATGGTATATATAATTTGAATAAATTTGTAAGTTATTATCATTTAAATATCTCGGTTATTTATTATTAATTTTATTTGTATTTTTTTTGCTAGGATATATATTTTAATTATGTTAAATTTGTTGTATACAATTATCTTTTCTTTGAATTAATGAAGTATTTAATATGCAATATGGTATGTATAATGATTTAATACAAATAAATTAGTTTAATATTTATAAAGTAAATTCAATATATTACATTTATAAAATAACTATTGTATGTTTGACTATTTTGATAAGCAACATAATGTATTCAAATTAATAATTACATTAATGATTTATTTATAGATCTTAGAATTACCGGGATTACATAGGGTGTCAGTATTAGGTGCCGATCGTTAAATAGAAATGTCCCTAAATATTATTAGTATTACATATTTTATATAAATTAACTTTATGTACAGCATCATCTTTTGTCTTTGTTAATTCTTTAATTGTATCTTCATATTCTCTCTGTATTTTCAATGAATTATTTATTTATATGAATATACATATTATACATTTATATTAATATATATATATATATATATATATATATATATATATAATTATATATAATTAATATAAGTCTAAAAAATACGTCTTCATATGCATTAAATATGCATTAAATGAGCTATTTTAATTATATTCACCAATACTTATTATTATATATATATTATTCAAACTATTTATTTAAAAAATAAATGCATTTATTTTCAATAGAATAAACATAGCAAATAATTTAAATTAATAATGTTATATTAGATGAATATAATAAAATACATGTATTTGACCTTCTATATTGACCTCCTAGAAATTCTATCTATATATATTCTATCTATACAAGGAGATCTTTACAAACAAATTATTTACCCTATAGGGTACAATATAAATATTGTATATGTAATACACTGAATACTATACGCCCACTTAAATCCATAGTTATTATTATAATTAATATGATGAGGGTATACCCTATATATATATAGGGAACAATATGACAATTGTATTTTACTTTATACTTTATATTTTACTTTAAATATATATTAGTATAAACATGTTATATAATTAATTATGTAATTACGTAATTACGCTTATATTTATAGTCTAGATTTTATCAAGGTTATATAACCTATATATATATAAGTTATATTATGTAATTATCATATAAGTATTTCAAAAGAATAATCAATTACAATAATAATGTTACAACCTTTTGTTTTGCATGCTGATTCTTTAGTGCAATTATCATCTTTTCACCTTGTGTGTTTATTTTTAACGGCGATGCATTCTGGGAGGAAATAGCTTTCAGCAATAGATTTATATCCTGGAGTAAAAAGCAATCAACAACATTAATTAATTAATAATAAATAAGTAAGCTCTAATATTTATATTCATTTAAATTATTAGTTAATTACCTTGATTCTAATTATAATTTAAATGTTTTAATATGTATTATTATTTATATTCTGGTTTATATGTATTGTTTATATATTTATATATTTATATATATAAACTAATAAATATAGAGGTATAGAATCTCTACTCTAAAATAACAAGTGGATATTATGTGGATATAATAGGTATTGGAAATAAATTTTAAAACAATTATACGTCTTTTAATATCTAATAATATTTCATTTTCATAAATTATATACAAAGTATTAATAATGATAATTGGTATTCATTAATTGGGGTTGTTGGGGTACTAGTTACAGTCAAATCAACCAGACCTAGTACTCAACTCTAACAGCAGGCTCCTCGTGCCACACCCTGGAAACTACTTTTAGTAGGCTAATGCTGTGGGGGATTTCAGAGAGGGATGGGCTCCGCTGATCTTATCTGCCCAAGATACGCAAATGATTTCAAAACAAAACTTAAACACCATACCGGCTCGGACGTCGCCCTGGAAAATAAGGTCCGCGTTATTTATTGCCAATCAGGATAATAACGTCAAGATGGTTACTGATGAACAAAATAAAATAAAGATAAGAAGAAAAAACACATATATAGGTACTTGGAACGTACGTACTTTACGAGAAGAAGGTAAACTAGAAGAACTTACTCATGAACTAGATAGATATAGGTGGACTGTTGTAGGACTGTGTGAAGTACGCAGAAAAGGAGTGAACGAAATACAAACCACAGAAGGTCACAAACTTTACTACATTGGAAATGACAACAAACACATTAATGGTGTTGGATTTTTGATAAACAGTGAAGTAACACGCATGGTTATGTGCTTCACTCCGATAAATGACAGAATAGCAATAATAAGACTGAATGCAACCCCTTTTAACATATCAATTATTCAAGTATATGCACCGACAACAGATCATACAGATGAAGACATTTAAACATTCTACAATGAATTGCAAAACTCAATCTCAAAAATTTCAAAGAAAGATATAATGGTGATTCAAGGTGATATGAATGCAAAAATTGGTAAGGATGCACATAAAAATTGGGGATCAACTTCTGGAATATTTTGCAATTCAGTAACAAACGAGAGAGGATATCGACTTCTGGAATTCGCAAAAACAAACGAGTTAAAAATTGTTAATACATTTGGCCCGCACAAAAAATCACGAATACAAACTTGGCATAGCCCTGGAAGAATATATCATAATCAAATCGATTATATTTTAGTGAGTAAACGTTTTTCCACAAGTGTGAATATAAATAAGACTAGATCATTCCCTTGAGCTGACATAGGTAGTGACCATGACATGCTGATGATGACTTTTAGTCTACACCTGAAAAATCCTAAGAAAAATAAATTTACTCGAAATAAATTCGATCTAGAAAAGCTGAAAAATCTAGAGACCAAAAAACTATTTGAAAAAAAAATAAATGAAAAACTGACGGAACAAAAATTAACAGAAATTGAAAATACAGAAGAAATGTTACAGAAACTAAATATAACTATGACAGAGACAGCAACTGAAATCCTAGGAAAACACAGAGAAAAACAAAAAAATGGATAACAAATGAACTGATGGATATGTGTGACTTGAGAAGAGAACTGAAAAAAACTAAATTTGAACCAGGAAGTACATACAAACAAATAAATAACACAATAAAGAAGGAGATGAGAATAGCAAAAGAAATCTGGATTAATAACAAATGTACTGATATTGGTGAATGTCTAATTAGAAACAATACAAAGAAAGCCTACCAAATTGTAAATGAGCTAACAAAAAAGAAGGACAAAATAATAGTTAATGTACATGATAAAGATGGAAAGTGCATAACAGATAAAACAGAAGTTCTGAAACGTTGGACAGAATATTGTTCTGAACTGTATACACATAACGCAGAAGGAGATATATCAGTACTAACAGTAAATGAACCATCAGACCAGGATAATTTTCCTATATTGGAAAGTGAAGTTGAGGCTGCTATCCAGGCATTAAAGATGGGAAAATCAGCTGGGATTGAAAATATACCAGCCGAATTAATTAAAGCTGGAGGACATATAGTGATTCAAATACTGCTAGATATATGTAACAAACTATGGGAAACTGGAATCTGGCCATCAGACTGGACAAAATCAATGATAATAAGTTTACATGAGAAAGGAAGCAAACAGAAATGTGAAAATTATAGGACAATAAGCCTTATATCACACTCTAGTAAAATAATGCTAAAGATAATCCTAAACAGATTGAAACATTACACGGAAGAGTTCATTTCTGAAGAGCAAGCTGGATTTCGAACAGGTAGAAGTACTAGCGAACAGATATTCAACTTAAGAGTAATCTCAGAGAAATATTCTCAGCATAGTAAACCATTATATCAAGTTTTCATCGATTTCAAAAAAGTGTTTGATAGAATATGGCACAACGCGCTATGGTCGGCAATGAAAAGATTCAACATCAATTCAAAACTAATAGAATCTATACAACATCTATACAATAAAGCAGAAAGTGCAGTTTACTTTGACGGTCAAATCGGAGAATGGTTCAGAACAACAACTGGAGTAAGGCAAGGCTGTCTACTTTCACCCACACTATTCAATATTTTGCTTGAACAAATAATGAACGATGCTTTAGATAATCATGTAGGTTCAGTAAGTATTGGTGGTAAAATAATCACAAATCTGAGATTCGCAGATGACATAGATGGATTAGCAGGTAGTGAATCTGAATTAGCCAATCTTATTAAAATAATCTACAATACAGCACGTGCATATGGAATGGAAATAAACTCTACGAAAACACAAATAATGGCAAATTCTGAAGGTAGTTTCACATCAGAAATAATAATAAATAACGAGCCACTAAAAGTAGTTGACAGTTTTAAATACTTAGGAGCAATCATCGACGATAAAGGTTCAAAGGCTGAAATATTAGCTATAACCGGACAGACGATTGCAGCTCTATCTAGACTAAATGTTATATGGTATGATAAAACACTAAAACTGAAACTGAAAATCCGACTACTGCAGTAACTAGTTAACTCAATTTTCTTATATGCGTGTGAGACATGGACAATAACGAAGGAACTGCAAAGAAAAATAACAACATTAGAAATGCGGTGCTTAAGACGACTATTGAACATATCATATAGAGATAGAATTACTAACATTGAAGTACGAAATAGAGTTACCAAAGAAATCGGTCCACATTCGGAACTACTAGCAATGGTCATCACGAAGAAACTGAGATGGTTTGGTCATGTAATAAGATCAAATTCCATGTCCAAAACAATTCTTCAGGGTTCTATTGAAGGTATAAGACGACGATGTAGGCCAAAAATGCAATGGCAAGACAATATCGTGAAATGGACTGGTCTTGACATAAATAAAGCGATGAGAGCTGCAGAAAATAGAGAGGGATGGAAAAAAATTGTGATGAAATCTACTGCGCCCCTACGGCATCCAAATGCTATGGGATAGGTAAAAGGTAAAAAAGGTATTCATAATTTAATTCAATAATATAATGTATATTGTACAATATATTATATATATATATATATATATATATATATATATATATATAATTAGATATCCCACTATATTGATTACATTGATATTACGGTGTCAAATTACATAACATAACATACGTATAACTAACAGTATTGCCATCATCTTCATTTCCAGATACATATCTACAATTAGCAGTAATATATTATTAATGATTGGTATATTTAACTAGATGATTAAGTATGTTGTATATGAAATATTAAATGAAAAAGTTATTTTAAATAATAATACAGAAAACAATGTGTACACTAATAAAGAAATACACTTCTAAATTTGTCTAGGTATCAATGCATAGATATACCTACGGATACTTGTACCTATATGTATTGTAATTGTGTATCGCAGACAGAGAATGTTAACCGATAACTCTTATTATATAAAGTTATCCCAACTTTTTCCAGTTAAAATATCATGAAATATTTAAATATCTAAACTTGTTTATTATATTATTATTTAATATATATATAATTTACAAATATATATATGTGGTCAAAAGTGTTCCATATAACTCACTTTACTTACTAGTATAACTTACTAAGAAAGTTTATCTCTATTATTATATAAGCTATTATATAATACAGTGGGTTCATCTGTAAACCCATCGGAATGTACTTCGGTCTCCTTTAGTTTCGCGATCGCCATGTCCCTCTCCCTATTGGCCAGCTCTAATCGCTGCAACATCGCCTTATCTCTTATCTGCTGGGCTGTGTAGATCTCTTCCACCAGAGCTATGATCATACGTATTGATTTTAATTAGTGTAAACGTATATACATGTATATGCATATATAATGGATAACAAAGTTTAAGTTAAATCAAATTAAGTTGTTAAAGTTAAATTAAATAAATCCTAAATATATAAAATATATAATTATACAACTATATAATTATATATTATATAACTATATACTAATCTGAAATTATAATATACTTTTATGGAAAATGTCACAATTACATTAATTTAATATATACTAGTAATACAAAACTATAGTTTTAGTGCATATATGCAATATATTAATAATATACAATATACATTATGAATATAATTATATTATTATACTAATTAGATAACTAATATGACCAGACATTAAATATAGGATAATGTAATCAATGATATTTCGAGTTGTCTTTATTTATAATATATATCTTTATTTATTAAGATGTTATTAAGAGATTAGCAATAAGTTATTGAACTTTATATTGCCTATTATAACCATGAATCCGCTAGTAACTATATCTAGAGCTACAATTCTATAAATAGAACAATGTTACTGTTGTTACTAGTGTAACAATGCATATTTCTTGATTAGTGAATAATTAATAAATACACGTTGAAATCATGCTTATATCCCATTATTACCACTATGATATATATATATATATATATATATATATATATATATATATATATATATATATCGTAGAGGTTATTGAACCGGTGGTTTAAACGCACTCTCTCTAAATCTCTCTAACCCTCCCTCCTTCTTTCTCACTCTATTTCTCGCTTTTTGTCTCACTATATATCTCTCTATATCACACACACACACGTATATACATGCGCATACATTCACACACACACACACCAGAAGTATACTACTATGACTCATCGCTTACTCACCCATTCTCTGCGATGCTGAGGAGGCGTCTAGTTCAAGGTCACGTGACTGCAAGGTCACTTTGGCAACATCGAGCTGTTTGTTGACGTCTATCAGCCTCTCTTCTAACTGTATTATCGCGTAGTATTAGCAATATCAGTATACGCGTATAGTGGTTATGATGTATAAAACACGTTATAACGCATATAATTCATATTCATGAACTATAGTTTATAAATACTTGTAATTATAAAGACATAACTATATATTTAGAACTACTTTTTGATGTATATAATTTTATATATATATATATATATATATATATATATATATATATAAATATAGACACACATTGACAAAGTAAATTATGATATATGTGATATATATTATATATATATATATATATATATATATATATATTTATATATAAAATTATCCACATCAAAAAGTAGTTCTAAATATATAATTATGCCTTTATCATCATAGGTATTTTAACTATATATAAGTTTATTAATACTTTATAATTCGATTGATTCGTACTTTAACTGTATTTATCTATATATTTATGTTCCAAATAAACAACTATTAATGAATACTATAATAACCACATATACATGATTACAGTATGCTATATATATATATATATATATATATATATATATATATATATATATGCCCACCATGTAGTATTGCACTAACCTTGATGTTTTCACCTCTGACGGCTTCCAAGTCTTTTAGTAGCATATCTATTCTTTTATTCTCAACTTTACTACCGAGACTCTATAATATAGATAAATGTGTTACTCTTTAATAGTCTTTATATATACTATATTATAACTGACCTGCATCATTTTTATCAATTGAAATATGTTAACGGATTCTAGACTACTTTTTAAAACAGATTTCAAATATGTAAACTGTTTTTCAAAATGTTCTCTAATTTTTTTTATTATATATTAAATTTTGTTTAAATCTTGTTAAATAGGTATTTTATTGAAAATAAGTAATAATATTTATATGAAAATACTTATTTTAGTAATATATATAAATTAATTCGTATATACTAGTTATAGTTGTAAGCTAAATATGAAATAGTTTGATGGTAAACTATCGACATTTGGGATAAAGGATGTCGATAAAAATCAACTTTATTAATTACATCTTGATTACTTCACAAATAACTGTGTATATTTAGCGAGGAACAGGGGGAAGGTTTTCATAAAGATGTTTCTCTAATGGAAGAACGATACCAAGGTAGAATTACTATGAATATGTTAGCGGATTACTGTTGGTGTTTGATGCGCGATGAACATAATGCAATTCACAAGAGATCATAAATTATTAAAAACCCTTTATTTAATTAATAAATTATAAAATGTTATTAATTTAAATATTATAAAACTTATATATATTATAATATTATAAATATATTTCGTATAAGTAAATAAAGTATTATTATAATGAAATAATATTATATTCATTATTAAATTTGAAAATTTGACGATACATTTTCTTTTTATAACATTATTTATATATATATAAAATACTTTTTTTTATATCAAAAATAATTTTTATTTTAAACTTTATGTATTTAGTTTACCATCCTAAATTTTTATATCATGCGAACATTATATTTTTCATAGTATTAATTTGAATGAAAACAAAATTAAAATATCTGAACAATTATTAAATTGTGGATCAAAAAGACTTGGTTTAGTACCTGCATTTGGTATTTATTTTATATATTTTCTTTCATATTAATTGAAGTTATGTATATTTTTAAAAGTTAAATCAACAAAATTGAGCCAACTTGGAAAAACGTATTTCATATTCGTAATCAGCATAAACAATTAATCTAAAATTAGTTATAAAATTTCAATTGAGAAAAAAAAGTGATCAAATCCATTCCACTGCAGTGTTATTGAAATAGTAATTATTATATATAATAATTATTATTAATATAATTAATGTTATTTATAAAACGATAATATTATGAAAATATATAATTATTAGTTGGTAAATGTAAGATGTACTATTCCTTATTGACTTAATATTATATAACCATTGTATTAGAAACATAAATAACTGTTATATAACAAATAATAAACTCACTTTAGTAATATAATATATAAGTAAGTATACTATCGTTTTCATTATGTATATATTAATATATATATATATATATATATATATATATATATATATCCTCGTAAAAACTTCTCTACCTTTACCATGTATATCCATATCCCATAACTTCTCCTACTCTGACTGCTTAACCATATCATTCACCCAAAAACACAAATCTATATCCATTACTGTCATTTATAGACCGCCAAAACCAGAATTCGCTTCCTTTCTAAGTGAGTTTAACGATCATGCTACTGATCTCATTAGTTCACCCACATACCACCCTATTATACTTGGTGATTTCAACTATCATTTTAATGCTACCTCAAATCCACATATTATGTTCACTAATTTAACACATTCATTATCCTTATCACAACATGTCAATTTCCCAACTCATATAAATGGCAATATTATTGATCTTGTATTCTCCAGTTCTCTCCATTCTGAACTCGTGGTGAGTAATATTTCTAGGCTTGATCTACTTTCCGATCACTTCCTTATCTCATTCAAAACTAACTTTACTATCACTCTTAATCAGAAAACACGTATTACATACAGACCCATTAAGAAAATTAATTCCATGATATTCTTAGCTGACTTACATTCTGCTTTAGGTGACTACTGTTATTCTCCAGTTGTATTAAATTCCATACTATCCCATCTTCTCGATAAACATGCGCCTTCAAAAACTATATCAGTAACTCTACATCCTGATACTCCATGGTTTACTTCCCACCTCATGTCCTTGAAACGATCACTTCGTAAATCTGAAAGAACATACATATCCTTGAGATCTTCATCTTCTAGAGCTTCATTCATTGAGCAACGTAAGATCTACAAGTTAGCAATTTCCTATGCCAAATCTAGCTATTACACTCAGGTTATAAATGATCTTGCTTCTGATAACCGACGACTTTTCAGACTAGCTAATAAGTTGTTATCTCCCCCAAAACCAGCATTACTACCATCTATAATTAACATTTCTCCATTACAATTAAGCTGTCTTTTCTCCAAAACATTTTCTAATAAGATTGACTCCATCATAATAAAGATCAATAACCATACCCTTACTGCCAATTATCCTTCAATCATAGTTACCCCACCTATATCTGTTTTCTTAAGTTTTTTTCGTCCGCCACATATATCTCTCATATCTAAACTACTAAATGCATCCTCTTCGATATCTCCCTCCGATCCTGTTCCACTATCTATTTTTAAACTTTACTCCGATTATCTATGTCCAACTATCTGTAACATCATCTCATATTCCCTAAATTCCGGTACTGTCCCTTCAATTTTTAAACAAGCAATAATCACTCCCATTCTTAAAAAACCTTCACTCGATCCTGATTCACTTCTCAATTATCGCCCAATTTCTCAGCTACCTTTGGTGAGTAAAATTTTGGAAAGAGTTGTCTCTCGTCAACTAATCTCATATTTAACCGCCAATAATCTCCATATTCCTCAACAAAGTGGCTTTCGCCGAGGACACTCCACAGAAACAGCACTACTAAACGTAATTGATGTAATCACTTCTACCCTTAATACTAAAAACTGCTGTCAACTAGTAATGCTGGACATATCCAGTGCTTTCGATACGCTTGATCACAAAATGCTACTGTCCCGTCTACACCTGCTTGGAGTTAGAGACCTTGCCCTCTCATGGTTTACTTCATATCTATTTGACCGTAGTAGCAGTGTAAAAATATATAATTCTTTTTCTTCCCCTTCTCCTATGAAATATGGTGTTCCCCAGGGATCAGTACTCGGTCCTTCACTTTTCTCAATTTATTTATACCCATTACCATCCATAATATCTAAATATCCAAATATATATTACCATCTTTATGCAGATGACATACAACTATATATGTTTCTTCCAACTAATTCATCACCAGGTCTCAATAATCAACTCTCTAATTGTGCTAATGACATTAAAGAATGGCTTATTTCTAATAATCTTCTCCTTAATACTTCCAAAACTACATTGTTGAATCTTTCTCCATCACCAACTTACTTCCCTCCTTTTCTTATTGATAATATTGTAATATCTCCTTCTCCTACTGCATCTAACTTAGGTGTACTTTTTGATTCTACACTTTCCTTCATTCCTCATATTACTGCCATCACTAAATCTGCAAATTATCATCTATTTAGAATTAGAAAACTACGAAAATCAATTACTGTATCTCTTACTAAAACTCTAGTTAATTCCCTTGTACTCTCACGCATAGATTACTGTTCCTCAATCCTTATAAATATTCCATTATCATCTATCTCTCCCTTAAATCGAGTTATTCGTTCATCAATCCGTACAACATATAACCTACGTATTCGAGATCATTCCTCTACTTCCTCATACCAACACATATCTCCATGGTTCACATTTAACAAACGCTCTGCTTATCGCATATTATCTATTGTTCATTCCTCAATATACTCTTCAAATTGCCCTTCATATATTTCTGCTTCTCTAGTACAAAGAGCTCCCCTTCCATCACTTAGAAACCATGCATCTCACCTTCTATCTACCCCTAATCTACGTCCCTCAAAAATGAATACTCGGGCACTGAGTTATATTGGTCCTAAGCTATGGAATTCACTCCCGCCCTATATTAGATCCATAAAATCGCATAAAACATTCATGAAATATATACAACAATTGATCTCAGGTGGTAACCTGAATTATTAATATTGTTTGTCATTATTATTTTATTAATTAATTTCCGTACGGCTTATTCTATTTTATTGTATTATTATTATTGGTATTTATTGTTTACCTACTTTTATTATTTGTATTCTATTATATACACCTTTGAGAAATCATTTATGATTTATTTAAGTGTCTAAATAAACATTCAATTCAATATATGATATATTTAGTCAATTTGCACATTTTTTTTATTCTGTAGTACTAATATAGATCAATCAATGGAAAAATAGGGAGTCGTAGTATTTATAAATAGGGACTTTTACATATTATTTATATAAAATATTATTAATATAATTATATTATAATATTAGAAAGTTACATAATTATTCATAATAATACTTAATAATATATGGGAAATACTCATATTACCGACTCCTAAATAACTATGTATAATAACGTATTCAATATTCATTTGAAATGTTGTTAATAGGGTAATATTATGGTAATAAATAATTACGCTATTTTAAATTGCTGATATAATTGTATTTACAAGAATAAACAGGGGTCGGTAATTGGATATCTGTTCCTAATACCGACCCCTTTGCAAATTACCGACCACTAAAATCTGAGTGGTAAAAATAATTGTAGTATTATAATATCCAATCAATAATCAGATATAAATAGATTTAATGAATTACAAAACGCCCGCAATTTATTTAATAGCGAATTAAAATTTAAATATTCATATTAAATTTAGATTTAAACTTTATATTCTTTGTATTTAAATTGTGTACACTATAATTTATTCTTACGATTAATTTCAAAGTAAAAAATGGATCTATTTTTATTTGGTATTATAAATAACATGGGGTCAGTATAAAAGTAACACAGGGGGTCTGTAATAAGAATATCATATGGGTTGCATTAATTAATATATACAGGTTAATACTTATTCAAATTGAATTATTTTTATAATTTTTATAGACATTTAATTAATCGATAATATGATGTATAACATTACATTTTCTTTGAACTAATAAAGTATTTATAGTGTTTAAACACATTATTATTTAAATATTTAAAAGTAAACCCATAATATTCTATTTTATCAAATAACAATAATAGGATTGAATATTTTGAAAAACAAAATACTTATTCGTATTTACTATTTACATTACAAATAGTTTATATATATATGTAATTTTTTCATATATGTTATAGATACTGAGATAATATAGGGTCAGTATTTGAAGATATTTTCCCTACATGATAAAGTATACTATTTATTATAATACAAAAATACAATGGCATATTATTACATAACTTATATTATAATAATTAAATGATACATTATTTAAATATCAGGAAATAGATCTCAATAATAAAAAGTATAAAATGTCTTTGATTTTTATTATTTATAATATATATTTACGGCATCATTGATTTTAGAATAATTATTTTGTTAACAAATTATATATATTTCAATAATATATTTTATTAAAATAGATTCAATGTTATGATATTTTACTGCTAATTTATGATTTCCATAGTTTAATACATGATTAACGAATTGTTTAATTATATGAAAGCTTGTGTACTATTAATCATACGGTGTTTTATGAAGGATCATCGTATATTTGAAATACCTGAAGTAACACATATTCCTAGATTGGCCATTTGTAGGTCCTTAATTTGGACCTATTTGGGGACCTATTTATGTCCTTACGTATACGTATACCTATAAGGCATTACCTATGTAATTATATATGTAGGGGAAAGTAACCTAATACGGACACTTTAACAATAAATGGTCTTAACATTTTATGAATCATTATTTTTATTCAAAAATTACAATATATCAATATTTTATGATTATAGATATTATTGTGATTTTAAAATGTTATTTAATCTTTTAATTCCATAGATAACGGGGGTGTCCGTATTCGGTACCCATGCCCGAATACGGACACCCTGTGTTATAATACGGACACCCTATATACCACTAGATTAACTATATATTATTGATGAATCAATCAGACAAACTACAATTACATTATTTATAATTAATTTTATGAACAATTTATTCTAATTTAATTAGTTAATAATTTATTTATTTTTATTATTTTTTAATTAATAATACAATTTAAGTATCTAAATAATAACATTTTTAAATTTATCTTTATTGGTGGTATTAATATTATAACGCACGCGATTTTTATAAATATCAGAATACTTCATACGCTGCGCGCTGATTGGTTATAGGGTGTCCGTATTAATACAACTAGAGTGTCCGTATTAGGAACTTATATTACCTCTAGATATATGCTTATAACTTAATGAATATTTGATGAAAAATATAGAAATTATATATATCATTTTAGAATGCTTTATTTTTTAATAATATAATGTTATATTTTATATCTATACATTTGTATATTCTTGAGAAGGTTTTAAGTTGAAATTTGTTTTCATAAATTTAAAAACGTAATACAAAAATCAGTTTATTGGATATATCAGCAATATTTTGAATAATAAAAAAATAAAAAATACTTTTTTAGACTATTTATATAATTATAAATATTTTATTAATTAAACATTTGTTGTATGATTTATAGTTTCTGAGATACAGAGAGTATCCGTATTCGGGCACTGTCCGTATTCGGTTACTTTCCCCTACATACGTATATCCATACGTCCTGTCCTTACATAGGTCCTTACTTGGGGCCTTTTTAGATCCTTAATTGGAACCCTATTTGGAGCCTTGCGTATGTCCTTAAGTAGTTTCTTACGCAAGTCTTTATTTATGACATTATGTAGGTCATTACTAAGTATAAATGTTATTGTTATTATTATTTTATTTTTGTTGAGTTCTTTCATCCTATATTTACTGTATATATATACAGTACCTTAGGTGAAGTTACTTATAACCAAATGTCTCTAATGTCCCTTCGAAGTTGTTTCCATATTATAAGGTATCATGGTTTTAACAAGAGTCGATCATTTTTTATACACAAGTATATAAAATTAATTCAATATTTCAATAATTTCATATTATTCCAAGACGTATCTTTATGATCCGGACAGGAATTGAACATGCATCTACTGCCTATGTGTCTTATGCATTATCTAATTGATCTACCATGTGTAGATCAATTTCAAATACAGTCAGTTTTTCAAGATAATCAATGTTACCTAATTATATTAAAGATGGAATATCACAATTTATACAAATTACTCTGAACACTACTTTATTAGAGATAAATAATTAATTAAGAAGTTATACGTATTCTGATTCATACTGCTATTTCTCTAAGGAAATCAGTATCAACTAAGTCATTATTTCTTTATAGGGAGTTGAGGAAATTAAACTATCACGAACTTGGGTTGCAAATTGAGAATAGATTATCCAGTGATCCTATATCCTTTGATTTTTTTAAATTACTGTCTTTCATCTACTTTGAATAACTTAGTTCCTTTAAAATCTCTATACTTCACTCTATATACTTCACCTTGGTTTTCTTCTCATCTTACTATCATGAAACGTTCATTAAGGAAACTTGAGTGTAGAATTCATCAATCTTCTTATCATAAGTATGTTTTCTTGGAGGCATGCCTCCTTGCAAGGATGTCTTATATGAAAGAAATGTATTCCCAAAAAGCTAATTTCTATGAGCAAAAACTCAATGCGTGTGGTTCAAACACGCATACAATTTTCAAAATAGTGTATAGAATACTTGGAAGTAATTTAAATCCAATATCAAATAGACTTTCCAAATCTAATATGTGTTCCTCTTTTATGTCTAGTTTATATAATAAGTTATTTAGTATTTCTGAATGTATTAAATACAAACTGGCTTTGATATCTCAGAGTATCACGCCCATCAAATTACTGAACCAACTATATGTAAATTATCTAGTTTTTCTTCTTCTTCTTCCAATTTTGAAATCCACAAATAGATTATGATGACCAATTTGCATCTCCTACTGATCCTCTTCCTTTGGTTTTCTTTACAAAGTTAGTATTCTTACTTTCAATTACTATCTCAAATTTAATTTAGTAATCACTTAATTATGAGATCATGGCTAAATCTCTAAAATATGCTATTATTAAGCCGATTTTGAAAAAATCCTCTATTGAACCTGATGATCTTATGAACTATAGACCCATATCCCAACTTCCAATAATTAGTAAAATAATGGAACGTGTAGTCAGTAAACAATAGATATTTTATCTTGAGAATAACTATTTAACGGAACCCTACCAGAGTGCTTATAGAATACATTTTTCCACTGAAACTGCTTTAAATAGTATTACTGATACACTCTATAGACTTTTGTATATATAAATCGCTCGTCTCCTCACATTGTGCGCGCTTTTGATACTCTAAACCACAACATTCTTATTGAAAGTATTAAGGAACTTGGAATTAAAGGTTCTTCTCTCAGTTGGTTAACTTCATTTCTTAATCGAACTTTCTTAGTAAAAGATATGCATATATTTAGTCTCCCATTGAAATACTATGTTGAGTTCCTCGGGGTTCAGTACTCGGACCTTTATTATTTTCCATTTACTTGCGTCCTCTATCTAATATTATTAGTAAATTTCCGAATATTACTTACAATATATATGCTGATGATATACAGCTAATTATTAAAATTCCTGTTAACTCGCTTAACTCAAACTTGGAACTTCTGGAATTTGCATCTGAAATCATTAATTGGCTTCTTAGAAAGGATCTACTAGTAAATACCTCGAAAACCGAACTACTCAATATATCTAGGGTATATACTAATTTTCCACCAGTAATCATTGATGGTGGTAAATGTAATACATCCTTCTACTTCAGTTCGAAATCTTGGAATTATCTTCCATAGTACATTATCTTTTGATGCTCACATTAGTTCTATCTCAAAATCTGCTAATTTCCATCTACGTAGGATTGGTCATATTAGAAAGTATTGCTCTATGCGTATTACTCAGCTACTTATTAATGCTCTAGTATTATCCAGAATTTATTATTTCGGATTGCTATTGAGTGACTTAAAGTATATAGAGGTCAAAAAGATTGATAGAATTATTCGCGATTCTATACGCCTTTATAATATTTTATTTATTTATAATATAAATCGTCGTGAATATTTGAAAACAGATGAACACCAACATCATCTTAAATGGCTATTATTTAGAAAGCGATGCAAACTTATGTTACTCTGTTTAGCTCATAAATCTATATTCCTAGGCAAGTCTGGCTATCTACACAATCAACTGAAATTTCGTTGCATACTGAAGCAGATTCGAACATCGGATGCAATTATTTTGGAGAGCAATACTTTATTTAGCAGATTTAGTAATCGCCAATTATTCTCCGTTGTTCCTCGCATATTGAACGTCCTACCGTATGACTTACGGGAGGTCCTATCCTTGTATTATTTCAGGAATAAACTTAAACATTATCTAAACACTTCTTAATTTATTTTTGTATAAGTTTTATTTAATCTTTATATCTAATTTTATTAAATTTTTATTTTTGTTATTTTGTATTTTCTGTTCGTTTGTTTTTATTTATTTTCGTTATTGTTATACACCAGAGAGGGAACCCTCTATATTGGTGTTTAAATAAACAATTCAATTCAATTCAATTCAATTAAATACGAACAAAGATGCCCACTTTCATTATTTAATATTGTTTCCATATAACTATAGTTCAAATTATATTAGTTTTTAAAATTAAATATAACAAATTAAATTCATCATTAACGTATGACCCTACAGGCAACATGACCCTATAGATTTCTATAGACTCGGTAACTCATGGTATATTACACAATGATAATATTATTAGATGAATGATCAAGTATACGTCGTAGGCCCTATATGGCGTACTAATAATGGTAATGTTATAAACACAAGCACATGATATGATAGTATACTATATATATATATATATATATATATATATATATATATATATATATATATATATATATATATATATATATGACCTAAGGTTAGTATTAGTTACAATATATAACTAATGCAATACTTTTAAATATTTAACTTACATTTTTTGAAATTGATAACATATTTTAAAATATTGTTATTAAAGGATGTAATATGTTGATGGGAGATACACTATATAGGGTTAGCATAGGTATAGTACTAGATATATAGTATAATATATATTATAATACTTATACATAAGTAAATACATAACTTATATATAAGATATATATATATATATATATATATATATATATATATATAAGTATATAACTACATATGATTGGGTGGTAACTTTTATATATATATATATATATATATATATATATATATATATATATATGTGTGCTTATACGTACTGTGTGATATAATATAATATACTATTATAGTATGCAGGTTATACTTATTTTATATGTATATTGAGGCCATAATAATCACTCTACATATATATTTATATCATATAGGTTTATAAATAAGATAATAACCTTTGGAGTGATATTAGTTAGCATTGTTGAATTCACTGCAGTCATGACATCTGCAATAATGAATAGTAAGTACAGTTGTATATTAATGACATGATTAATAATACTGGTAGTGACTTGTATGCATTGCTGTTATAAAGTTGATTGTATAATATAATGTATCCCATAAATAACTTTTCATATTAATATTGATACGCGAGAACATAACTTATGTAGCTACTGCATTACTACCCACAACTTCCTAATACTAAAATAGAGTGCTATTAATGTATTTATATATATATATTATGTTAATTATATTTAATTATAATAATCACATATTTATATGTTATTTTATATATTCTTATGTATATTATATATTTTTAATACATGTATACTATATGTTATGCACTATATATTAGGAATTATACTTTACTTTATCATGAATCATCAGAGTTACTATGCAGAAACTTAATCTATTTTCAATGTATATATATGTGTGTATGTGTATATATATTAGAGATTGTAAAGTATAGTAATATGTTTATCTTTTTATAATTATATATATATATATATATATATATATATATATATATATATATATATATATATATATATATATATATATATACGTGTATATATTTATATATGTGTGTGTGTTTATGTGTAAATATATGTAAATATAAGAAAATTTTCTGTGTAAATAAAATAAAATTCATATTTATGTCATCTTAAGCATGTACACTATTTTAATATGTCTTATTACTAATACGATGTATTACCTACTGATATTACAACTGTGTTATTAATAATAATCATAAGTTATAAGACCGCCGTATACGAGGCTGTTTATTAGTATAGAGAAGCCATAGCGTTGAAGTACTCTACAAATATCATGAAAACAAATCATGAATATATAACGGTCAACAGCCAAGCCCGATAGTAATACAAGTAAAGCATATGATATAGATGTTCGTAGTATACATTAAGTCTGTGATTATACCTATAGGACACGTCCTTACTAATAATATAATACGTTGTTACTTGTATATAGGTAGCGATACGAATATCCTACGATATTCACATATATGTATAGAATATATCATATTACAGATATATGGCGTGTGAAATAGAAACAAAAGACAATAATTTGATAATACTGATATTTGAAAGTTAATGATATTTGTTTACTCCATAGTGTTACATAATATAGAGTATGAACTACTCTGATTGGTTATCTTATGTTAGTGTCAAATCGGTACCACGGATAGAATCGTATAATTAGGATAACTCTAAGTTAAAAACAAAATATGAAAAACAAAATGGAAATTATGTGTGATCTTTAATCAAAGAAAAAATTAACAAAATGAATAGTACATATAGGCCAATATTCCTATTAATTCATATATTAATCATATGTAGATACTATTTTATAATTAGATACATATTAAAATTACCTAATTGTAAAAAAACCTATACGAAGGTAGCTTATCAAACTAGTAATTGGTGTTTTGTGATATATTATTGTTAAGATGGAGTAATGCATTAATAACTGAACATAAATCTAATATATATATATAGGTGATATTAACAAACATTAGGCAACCTTACGTAACCCACATCTCCTTTTATAACTCGTTATCGCGTTCAATAAAATATAATATATGCATGAAATAATAAAAAATAATACTCTAGGTTATAAATGAATTGGTTTTAAATACATTTTGTAAAATATTCAATGATGATTTAATGTCAGCACATTTTTTAGGATTTTAAAGTGGGGTATATTTTGGGATATTTTTGGCAAATTCCAAAAATTATTATATGAAAAATAATCTAATAAAATACATCTAATAATTTATAATAAATAAATAGTATTATATTATAATTGATTTATTTGTGGACAAAAAATAAAATTGGGGGCAATTACCCACAAAATACTCTTTACAAAATACACTGTATGTTAATTATCATATAATATAATCTACTATACCATCTAATATATTATATTATATATTAAATAGTCAGTCTAAATATAAATATAATATAAATACTAAATTATATATATATATATCACAGTTGATTAATAATCATATAGTTAATAGGCCTAGAAGAAGTCAGCTGTATTCCATTATCGTACATGTATTATAATACATTTCAGGGGTAAACAACAGAAGCCTATTGTAACTAAGTTGTCTCGAGGCATGTGTTTTTTCTAGGTAAACATGTAAACGTGGTAATATAACTACCCTAGAGAGGTTGGGTTATCTCACATTTATGCATGCTTGTGAGATAAAAACTTACATCGTACTCGACTTAATAAAGTCGCTTAAAAAATGTGTAGGGTTAAAAAACCTACACGGTTTTCTTAGACGAACCCTCTGCAATTCTATAAGGATGATAAATAGCAACTATTATATTAATACATCTACCATTGTAGTATTAGGAAGCGTATTTCTCGTAAGTATATATTGCTATAGCATCTGCTTCTAATAATATATATATACATATTTTGTTATGTTGTTAAATATAATTAATGTTTTTATATAAATACAAGTATGTTATTATCTGCTATGTATTTAGATGTATATAGTATATATAACACTTTTAATTTTAAATATAATATATTGGAAATAATATATTATTAATATATATATATATATGTATTAGGTTGTGTGTTTGTTTATATATATGTGTATATGAGAATGATGTTTATGTGTGTGTTTATGTGTGCGGGACCCATACTGTGGGTATATATGGGTATATGTATGTGAATATTTGTTTACATATATGTATTACATATATATATATACATATAAATGTGTAAATATAAATAAAAGAAAAACACACATATATATAATGTATTATATTATATAATAAAATATATATTAATTAACAAATCTATACAAATATTCATATACATTAAATATATGTTGATAATATACTAGATATTAGCAATGTACTAGGGTTCCTTATCTAATTTAGTTCATTGTAATTTATGTTTTACTTAGTATGAATAATATTTACGATATAATAAATATAATTCGTATACAAATAATATTTTAAATAAATATAGGCAGGTTTTTCAGCATACATCAATTCAATTTAAAGGAATAATAGTTAACATAGATTAAGGCTATGTACTAGATTAACAATATATTATTGTATATTATAAGCTATCCTATATATCATCATATCGCTAATACCATAGGACATATAGGATGAATATATCTTGAAATAATAAGCTGAAGTACTATTATAATAATGTAATATCAATTAGTATATATCACTATATTTTGTATACGTTGTATACAATTATCCATTAATAGAAACGAAATATATGGTACAATGAACATTGTACATAATAACAATTAAACAATGTCTTGTAATACAATGTATAACCTATAGGATTACGGTAGTTGAGTTGATTGACAGGTAGAGTTCTATTGATGACACCTCTGACTGGCGGACTATGAGGTCGCTGAACTATACTTCGAGGAACTGAAATAAAGCGTGTTATTGATTAATGGCATATTCTACATTGTTAGATATATCCTAACTATAGTTATGTAGAAGAATAGGGAGATACTTGTAGAGATATAACGAGAGCTATATAGAGATAGAGAAGGATATAAATATATATATATCAAAGATTTTCCAAAGGAAATATATTGCACTCCCTATCTATCTCTAGTACCTTTAAAAATGTAAATTTAAAATGAATCTGACCATTAACACTAGATGGCGAAATAGTATATGAAATATTATAACATGTGATATTTTAATTAAGAAATTAAGAAATTACTATACATATAGAAAATTCTTAATATCTGACTAATACCGCTAGATGGCCATATCGAATTATTAGGTTACACAAATATACACAAGTGCAATATCTTTCCTTTGGAAAATCTTTATATATATTCATATATATATATATATATATATATATATATATATTCATATATATAGATGAAGAGGGATATGGAGGTGGAAGGGGAGATATGTATGTAGAGCAAGAGGTATTGGGGTATGTATAGATAGGTTTACCTATAGGTAAGACTATACTATATAGAGAGAGGTATATGAGGTAAATAACTGGATATAGAGGTTTATAGAGGGATGTGTAAACGAGAGAGAGAAAGGTCAATAACTGGAGAGAGAGAGGTAGAAAGAGGATGAGATAGATATAGAAATATAGAAAAGAAGATACATATAAAAGGTAAGGCTAGGAATAGAGAGGGAGAGGTGAGTTATATTCTATATTACGTAATCGATGTCCTGTGTGACTGGTTCACGTGTAAGATGTAAGGTAAGATGTGGGCGTGTCTATTATTGCTATGTATTGACGCCCCTCTATTTACCTGGGTGAGACGAAGGCAGAGGTATGTAGTTCTGGTCTGTTCCGCTGTGTGGCAGCGTAGGTTACGTCATTATATGTTACGTCATGTTATGTTACGTCATTATAATCGATAGAATACGTGTTGTTACCACCACTACACGCGTAAGTAATGTTAAAGTTAAATATGATATATATATTTACCATACGTTTGTGTGTGTGTGAATTTATATATCGATAAACAAATATTATAATCATAAATTACTAAGAATTAAAATGTGCAGTATAGTATATATATTATATATATTATATATATTATATAATATATGATATATTATATGTTATATCGAAAAGAGTCATATTTATGCATATTAATAACTGTAATCGTATTTGTTAAGTATTGTTTATATATTAATTATATATATATATATATATATGTTTATATATTTTTTAATTAACATAAGTGTGCACACATTTATATGTGATTAATATTATTGTATTATAATACATATACAATTAAACTAAAATTTTCCACATATTATATAAATACAAATATTTATATAAGCATTATATAAGTATAACCTAATTTGTATTCTATAATAATGATGTATATATATGATATTTTATAAATGTACATATAAAAACTATAGTTTTAATACAAATAGTGTATATTGTTATATTTGAATGGATATATACAATATATATATATATATATGTGTGTGTTTTTGTAAGTGTTTTTGTATTCATTTGTAATATATGTAATACATATATAACGACAAGTGTATTCGATATAACAATTTGATTTATTATAGTAGTATCTTCATATTAACGTGTGTCTTGTGTGTAATCCAATACTGGAACAGTCTCTTAGACAATACTGGTGTGTGTGTGTGTTCCTACTAGGGCTATACTGTATACAGTAGTACTATACGAGTGTTGGGTATGCGGGTATGTATGTACGTATGAGCGCATGTGTTTTATAACTTATACAATGTGTTACTAGTTGTGTGTGAGTGTGTGTGTGTGCGGGTGTGTGGGGAGGGGGAGAGCGCGCAATGGCGGGAGATGGGAGCGGCGTTTAGTGTGTGCCTCGGGCCTGTAGTAAGAGTGGGTTTCCCGTATGCTAGTGTGCGGAAGTATATGTATGTGTGCGAGGGGTGGGTGTGCGGTTAGCGGAATGTGTGCGGCGCGGAGATAATCTCTATCGGTTTGTTTACCACATCTATAAATAGAATAGCCTCTCTTAATTGTGGGTTTGAAATTTGACGATAATCTATTATATTTATCTATAATTATTGCACTATACTATATGCACAGACTTTGAGGGAGTTTGTGACTATATGTATAAATGACATTATATATATATATATATATATATATAATATATATATATATTATAGAAATAAATCATGATAAATATTTAATTAAATTATTGCGATTATATACATATATGTGTGTGTATTTGTATTTATATTTATATGTATGTATACACATATATGTGTGTATGTGTGTGTATTTGTGTGTATGTGTCTGATATGTAAAACGTATAAAATACACTAGATATAATTCAAACTTTATTTAAATACTTTTAAATTCACATTCCATCGAATTATGGATATACTATTATATATAAATATATATATATATGCATTATATAAAATGAATAATCATCAATTAATTGTAAAGTATATATATGTATGTATATTAAGTGATTAAACCAAATATTAACAAATTAACTAATCGTAATCAAAATAACACTGACATCGAAGAAACACTGCCAATCCTAAAATCGGAAGTTGAAAATGCAATTAATATGCTAAAAAATGATAAAACCCCAGGAAATGACAACATTTCAGCTGAACTAATAAAGCATGGAGGAGAAAGCATAATCAAAATATATACAGAGATATGTCAAAATATATGGAAAACAAAAATATGTCCAGATCAATGGACAAAATCATTAATAATTAATTATAGGAATTCCTAATAGGAATTCCTATTCCGAAAAAAGGTGACACAAAGAAATGTTCAAATTACCGAACACTAAGCATAATACCACATCCGAGCAAAAGTATGTTAAGAATAATATTAAATAGACTAATACCGCAAGCTGAACAAATATTAGCTGAAGAGCAAGCAGGGTTCAGAAAATCAAGAAGCACTATTGAACAAATTCTTAACAGTAGAATAATAATGGAGAAGCACATCGAAATTGAGAAAAATGTGTACCATAACTATATTGACTTCAAAAAAAACTTTGATAGAGTATGGCATAATGGGCTATGGAGTGTCATGGGCCATTTTGGCATATATCATGAAATTATAAGAATAATTTAATCGCTATATGAAAATTCGAATAGTGCTGTAATACTAAATAACAAGACAGGAGACTTCTTCCACACTACAGTTGGAGTAAGATAGAGTTGTCTGTTATCCCCAGTGTTTTTCAATATTTTCTTAGAACAAATCATGCAGGAAACACTCCATAACCACAAGTCAACTATATCTGTTGGTGGTAGGATTATAAATAACCTTAGATTTGTTGACGATATCGATCTAATCGCTGGAACCAATTCCGAATTACAAGAGCTTACTAACAGAATTTCTGAAGCTTCTAAAGAGTATGGGATGGAAGTAAGCAAAGAGAAAAGTAAGACAATGGTAAATAGTAAAAACGAAAGTGCAAAAATAATGATAGACGGAACCCTACTCGAAAATGTCAAAACATTTAAGTATCTTGGATAGACGTTGAAATCAGATGGATCATCAGATAACGAATTACGAATACGATTAGCAACAGCAACCTCAGCAATGGTAAAACTTGGAACAATATGGCAAAGCAAAAAAATTGCATTCCATGTAAAATACAACCTCTATAAATCACTTATATTATCAATACTTCTCTACGGCTAACTTGGACCTTAATGTAAAAAGAGGAAAAAAGCATACAAGCATTCCATAATAAATCGCATATAAGATTACTGTGTATTACATATCGCCAAAGAAAAACAAATGACTATATCCATGAAAAAATGATAAATCTAATAGGCAAATATGAACCACTCTTAAGCACTATAAAATGTAGAAAGCTTAAGTATTATGGTCATATTTGTCGACACGATGGACTAGCAAAAAAAATAAGTATATGGACAGATAGAAGTACTAGCGAACTATCACGGATGACGGAAGATCGCGAAAAATGGAAGAAACTTGTTGTTGATACTTGTCTGATGATTCCCCCTACGATTCAAGAGTCAAGGGAGTAAAAGTAAAAGTAAGTATATTAAGTTAATGATATAGTAATATTACTATATATATACCTATATTATCCGAGATTATAACCGAGATTATACCACTATAGTGCATGCTATTTAATCAAATAAAGCACAACTATAGTTTAGTCCCTAGATTTAGTCTATAGAATATATCATCATTAACCGGAATAGGAACATTATTATATATAGCTATATATAAAAGTATGAGCTTTTAACACAGTATTGTCATATCACGATGAACGGCCGATTTATTCATAAACAGAGTTTGCAGTGCTAAAATCTACGAATTTAAAATATACGTATGTATCAAGCATCATATTCGGTGACTGGGAAAATCCTAAAACAAATTCATAAATCATAAACTCATTAGATAATATAAATAACTAACATTTTGAAATAACATGTACAGAAATGTCTGTGGATCATATAAGATATATATTCCACTACTACCAAATTCATAAAATGAATATCCTGAGAAAATGGATATAAAAACGAAATATAAATAAATTCCAATAAACTCCAATAAGCTCCCGAACATATAAGTAGATAGGGGTAAGTAACCTAATACGGTCAGTGCCCGAATACGGACATTATCGGTATCTCAGAAACCATAGATCCTAAAAAAAATTTTAATGAATAAAATATTCATAATTATATAAATAGTCTACAAAAGTATTTTTAATTATTCAAAATATTGCTGATATATTCAATAAACTAATTTATTTATGACGTTTTTAAATTTATGAAAAAAAATGTCAACTTAAAACCTTACCAAGAATATACAAATGTATCGATATAAAATATAACTATATTATTAAAAAATAAAGCATTTTAAAATTATATATACTTTCTATATTTGTTATCAAATATTCATTAAGTTATTGTTATTTTTATTTTTATTTGGTGGAGTCATTTCATCCCATCCAGGAACTTAGATGAAGTTTTCACGTATAACCATAAATGGCTTTAATGTCCCATCGAAGCCGCTCTCGTGTTAAGGCATCCATGGTTTTAACGAGAGCCGATCATTTATTTATACACAATTATATAAGATCACTTCTAAATAATATTTTAAGACCCATTTTATAAAATTAATTAATGGTCCGGACGAGGCTCGAACCCGTGTCATACTGCTTGTGTGTCTGACGCCTTAGCAACTGAGCAACACATGCAGTTTAATTAAGTTATAAGCATATATCTAGAGGTCATATAAGTCCATAATACGGACAGTGTCCGGACATCCTATAACCAATAATCGCGCAGAGTATGAACTATTTTGATTTTCATAAAAATCGCGTGCATTATAATATTAATACCACCAATAAAGCTAAATATATAATTTTTATTATTTAGATACTTAAATTGTAATATTAATTATAATTAATTTGAATTTAATTAAATTAAATTGAATTTTTTTATAAAAAAATAATAAAAAAAAATAAATTATTAATTTAATAAATTCGAATAAATTATTCATAAAATTAATTATAAATAATGTAATTGTAATTTGTCTGCATGATTCATCAATAATATATAGTTTATCTAGTGGTATATAAGGTGTACATATTATAACACAGTGTCCATATTCGGACATGGGTAGCGAATACGGACACCCCCGTTATCTATAGAATTAAAAGATTAAATAAAATTTTAAAATCACAATAATATCTATAATCATATAATATTAATATATTGTAAATTTTGAATAAAAATAATGAGTCATAAAATTTTAAGACCATTTATTGTTAAAGTGTCCGTATCAGGTTACTTTCCCCTAACTACTTTATAGAATTCACAAAAACACTAAATGATACATACGCTATAAAGAAAGTTGCATATCTTCAAATATAGATTAATGATATTCCGAATATTTTAAATAACAAATAGTTTTCTACTGAATGGAAAACTATAAATCAGATTAAATAAAATAACAGAAGAATTAAAATTATAAAACCAAAGTAATGAATATAAATTGACTTAATGAAAAATACCACATATTTTGAATGAATAAATTACGAAATTTATCGCAGAAGAAGTAAAGTAGACATAGATAGTATTCAATAATTTCATAAATCATTACAATTGAATTATTGAATGTACATTCAGATATTGCATATATGCAACGATGTAAGGTATGTATATATAATATATTAGATGCTATTTCGTTTGATATTTGGAAGCTATAAGAATGTTACCTTGTATTATTTTAATTTTGCAACAACGTATATCACCAATATAATATCTACAGATTAACTGAAGGCTTTTACTACCATTTTCTAAAAAGGGATATATCGAAAAATGACAAATTATCAAGAAATACACTTAACTTAAATTACTTGAAGAAAATATTTACTATAGTATAATTAATGCTCATGAATAGAATACGTCCAAAATGGATCCTATTTAAATACAAAATTAAATTGTTTAAAAAAAATGATCAACATTGGAAAAATTCTTATAATCTAATACATTATTAAAAACTGGAATATTTTAACTGTTACTTTTTCAATAATGTATTTGATCATATGAATTTTTCCAATGTTTATCATTTTTTCTGAAACAATTTGATTTTTTCTTTATATATATATATATATATATATATTTTTATTACATACTATTTCTAAAAAAACCTTTTATTAATCCAATAATCGTCAAAGGCCCGTGAATTTCCCGAACTATTCAATATTATATAATATTAACTTATAAATATATGTTATGTATAGTATATGTATATATGTATGATTAAATAATAAATAATATATTTAATTATAAAAATATAACAGTAAAATATAAGAAGAATGTATTTAAATTAAATATATGCATTTATACTCGTAAAATATAATAATATAATTATTAGTTTAATAATTTATATAAATTAATAATTAAACTACAATAAATTATATAATACTTGTTGATAATTCCACAATATATATATATATATATATAATACATTATGTAATGTAATATAATAAATATAATTACTTATTTACTTACCTATTTATAAAGTGACCGACAAGTTGTTTGTTTACATCAGGTGAGGTGTACATGTCCACCAGAACTTTGGTCCTGTTAATAATCGTGTGTTACGTAATGCTATTTAATCACTTTGTTATGAACTAATATCTCGAAATTAATATATACTTTATTATATATAATGAAATATTATATAATATATGATAATTGTTAGTGAAATAAAATAAGTTTATTGCAGTTAAATAAAATAAGTATATATTCATGGCAAAATAAATTCCATATAGAGGTAAATGAATATATATATATATATATATATATATATATATATATATATATATATATTGGAATCTTGTTGTCGAAAATAAAGATAAGATATAATTTTATAATTACTTTATAGTATTATTGGTATTAGTATTGGTAGTGTATATACTACTACTACTACTACTACTACTACAACTACTACAGTAGTAATACTATACATATATAATAAATTAATAATTATAAATTAGGTTACGATATAATTAATATTCCTACCTATATAAAATCTAATATCATTTATATATTATAAATATCATACAATTAAATACTATTTCAAATAATATGTAAAACAGATAATCTAATACAACTTATTTATCTGATCAACATATCTGACTAATTATTGTCCTAATTAAAGAATATATTTTATTGGAAGATTTATATTTTATCTGATAACAAATAATTTCCATTCAATGATATACAAGATTTATAACTATATTCTCATTTACAGAATACATATGACGTCCAAAAGGAGGTATCTCTGTTCAAAATATACATAGCTCTTCTCAATTGAATGTTACCTAAAAAAAACCTAATAATATTGCATTAAAAGATATATTCCAATAAATACTATGTGATTTTACCCATTTTAGATACATCTATAATAATTTAGTGATAAATAAATATTCCATCTACAAAGGCCGTATATGGATATGTTGCTAAATCCAATGAACAAATATTATTTTTTAATTCGGGAAAAAAATAACTATCCAGCAAACTTTATAATTTTTTATAATGTGATATTTATCTAATATAATATATATTATCAGATAACTGTAAAAATGTGAAGTAAATCAACTATTACAGTTAATTAAACTATAGATACGATTAATCAAAATACAATTTCACTCAGAGGATATCGAAGACACCTAGATATGGATACGGATAAAGGCGACTGTAAAAGTTAGTGTTGAGATTCCCCCTATGATTCATGAGTTATTGGTATACAAATAAAAGTAATCCACAACAATAAACAAATACTTTGGTATACTTCAAATTAATAAATTATGAAGAACCCTCGTATATAATTAATATATATACATATCGAAAGTTCCAAATATAAATTCGATGAAATAAAAGAATATAGTTCAAAAATGAGGCTCTTATTCATTGTATAATTCAGCCTTACTATTATATTTCATTGTTTACCACAACATATGTAATACTCAGTTTTATAAACTATATTTATGTAAAGCATTTATATACATATATTCTTAACAAATATAAAATTCTAACTATATATAATAATGCAACATATACATTGCCACACACACACATACACACACACACACACACACATATATATATATATATATATATATATATATATATATATATATACCCTAGATACACCTCCATCTTAAAATAATTTACTTCAAATAAAGATGTATTAAACCTCGGTAGACAATTTAACTATGTGTTTATATCTTATGTGAACACTATTTTAGAGTGAAGACAAGAGTATAAGAAACATAAATACCTATACTAACTATAAAAATGTACTTTAATAAAATTATAATAAACATTTCGAGACTATCACCATATAATTTGTATTTAAAATTGTTATATGAAACTCTATAAAATCATTGATATATTTCTAAATAGACCAACTAAATCTGGCTAAGAAATTAACAGTGATAACGTTTCAATATAGTGCAAAGACAAAAAAAAATATTTACGAATACAACCTATAGAGAAAACCTTACATCAGATCAAATTACCTGAACAAAATAAGTGATTAAATTATATAAATCCCATATCTGTTGTGTTACATCAATTTCATTGTTTAAACGCAAACTGTATGTTCATTTTAAGTCATTGTAATTCGTTCTATTTTATTTTATTATTCGTTTTCTATTTATTTTAGTTTTTTTTTTTTTTATTATCTAACGACGCCTATAAGCACACAGTGTTTTTGTAGTCAATAAACTATACATAAATAAAAAATATCTGATTATATTAATATATCGTATACGGTAAAACATTGATAATATCGTAACTTACAAATTAAATAAAAATGATAATCTTGTATTCCTCTCATACACTGACACACTTAATAAAGTTATATAACACGTATATTTCCCATACATACTAATTCATAAAATCATTACACCAATACTGAACAATCTCTAGAGTATCACTAGACTACAACTCCCTGAAAACTACAGATCAACATTTAAATTAACTTTTGTAAGTAAAATTAGAGAACAAATAATTGTAAACAATATAATGTCATGAATTATAAATTAGATAATCAAAAACAAAATACAAAGTATAGTTTATATTAATAAAATCACATTAAAAAAACTAATATACTACTTGATATATATGTCAAGGTAATTAAGTTATATACATAAATTATAAATATATCTAATAATCAAAAGAAAACCTATATATTTCCACACCACTTTTTAAATTTAATATACAGAAAATAGAATATATTAATCTCCAATAAAAATGCCTAATTTAAACACCTTCTATTAAACACCTCTCCTTACTAATAACAAAATATAAATAACGTTAAATATCGATCATAGATGTGATAGATGATAACAAATAAATAATAACGAATACAATTGAATAACAAAGAAAACATTACAATAATAACTATATCAATTAAAACAAATAAAGCATCTTATGAATAGAACAATAGTGTTTCGGCGAAATTCTCTAACAATAATGACATCCGCTTATGATAATAATTATTCGAAACTGAATTACCGTGAATTAATACTTACTGAAATACTTAAACTGTAAGAAAAACTTTACAACATTAAAAACTAAACGTGCAGACTTATTTGGGAGTTTCCATAAAGTACAAATATCAAAAATAATAGTAGTACCGATAAAACTAAACTGTATTACTAACTTTATAAATCCATTTACCAAACGTTTATTTTTATTAATACTGGAATATATTTTAAACTTATACATACTTCGGAGAACTAATTAAATTTAAAACAAAGAAATAACTTGCTATTCCCCTTTAAATAATACCCTTTTAGTATATATTTCGTATCATATATAATCCACCGACACATTACGTATTACTCCTCTGTAATAAACTCCCCGATACGACAAATACTCTAACAAATAATAAACAAAATTATATAGATATTTATTTAACTCGGATAATTTACTTTACGAACACTTTACTACACATGAATGCACTTCATACATTCCCTAATTATGTATTTTAATTGTATTTTTATTTAGTTGTCATCCATACCTCTACTATAATATTAAGATAACTCACTTTCTAATAATTTATTTAAAATCGGATTTTGTGAATAAATAAATGTAGTAGGTACTACAGGTACTACTACAACAATTCCTAATAATAATACTTCGTGTAGGTATAATGTGTATTGCACTTATATATTATATACGATATGTTGATGTTTATGCTTTATCAAATATATACTTGAATTTATATTTACTAAATACAAATTATATTTTTATAATATAATCGAATATATATTTAAATGTGATATTACTATCTGCAGATACATGTAAATATGTTGATAAATTAATTGTGAAAACAAAATATATAATTAATTCTTACAAGTGTATATATGAAATTGTATTTGTGTGTGTCCTTGTGTATGTAGTATGTGTATATGTATGTTAACGTAAGTGTATCTATCAATTGTTAAATATGAGATACCACAATTATTATATAAATATAGGTAAATTAGATATTTAATAATCAATAGACAGCTTTGCGTGTCCACGGTTTTGAATCTGGAATCTGAAATCGATATAACGAGGTCACGGGGTTAATCTTATCAGGTCACGTGATGTAAATACATAGTTCACTCTAGTCGAGTTCAAATATCCTAATCGTATGCACTGGTATTATGTTTACTATAATTATAGTATATCATGTATTTGTAGTCAACTATAGTTATATATGTTGGTAATAAATGTTGTTATAAATTATGTATTTCACGTTCATGATATGCAACCTAATTAGTTGTTGTTAGTTATAATATGAACATACATTATCGTAAGGACATGTCCATTGGTATCGTAACATTATTGTGACATCGTTGAAAGAACACTTATGAAGTAAATATAATAAATATAACCTAATCTCCTCGTCAAAGATCCTCAATAATTGTAATCATATTATCTCTTATGTGTAACATACACCTACAGTTATTACATAACATATCGCTGCTGTTTAATGTATGATGTATGCCTATATATATATATATATATATATATATATATATATATATATATATTCATACACTGCCCTAAGTTTAATATGTAAACATTAATATCAAATGAATACTAATAATTAACATGATTATATCGAATTTTAATAATCAAATAATCGGAAATATAAATTATAAATTGATTATGTATAATGTAATTGATAATATCTACTCGATGTGCCAGTATGTGCGTGTACATATTAAGTTAGCGTGTTTTCGCTATTTGTTTATTATTATTAGTTATTAGTTATTTTACCTAAGCAAGATGTCAATAAATATTGTAATTAATAAAATAGTAAAATTTAATTATAACATAAGGATAATAAATAAATATATTGAAATTAATAAACATATTAAATAAAATATATTAATAATCATAATGAGTGGAATTTGTACCATGCATGGTATGATGTGATCCATATCTATATATATATATATATATATACATGTGTATATATGAATCATGTACACCTTCTTGTTTAGTCCAAATTCCCGTTCATAATGTAAGATATCATACATACTACATGTAGTAACTTTACATTTATTTCTATATTAATATTTTATTTTGATTATTAATCCTCTTGATAAATTACTGGAAAAGACCCTGACTACCGTATATTATATATGTATATATATATATATATATATATATATATATATATATATATATAAATATATATATATATATATATATATATATATATATATATATATTTGTGTGTGTGTATATGTGTGTATACATTGTGTATACCGTATTCTATTTCAAACTAATTTGTATATGATTATAACTTACTTGTTCTCGTGTTTAGAACCCAGTGATTTTCTCAGACTAGATAACAATCGTTCATCATCTTGTTCATCCATCGGAAGCTGCGCGTCTACCACGTTCACGTAAGATGTCTCCCGATTATTGCGCAACTATTGCTACTTATCTGTGCGTGTAAGATATTGCGTCATAATATCCACCTATATTGTGTGCTACATATACCTTACAGTTGGTACGTATATGGTACTATAATAAAGTATAGTTTTAAGAGATAGATTGACAAATCTATTAATAATTCACCGTATTAGGATTCGTGTGCAGCTGAACAATAGCTTATATAACGGTTAGTGTATCACGGTCGGGCATTGTTATCAATACGCGTGCGCGCGTAGTACGTGGTCGGGTTACGGTGTCTATTCAGAATTATCGATGCATTCGGTCACGGTCGGTTGCCTTAACGCACGCAATATTGAGGGTGACGCGTGATACGTAATCTTGATTTAGTTATTAATGATGGTACCGCTCTCTATTACCATGTTTCGTACAAATCTACTACTCTATTATTTAAATAATTAAATAATTAAATAATCAATGATGTAATATATATATTTTTTTTAGGTTTACATTATACATGTACATCGGTAATGATAAGCATCAGTAAGGAATTCTAGTAATTAATTAAGTAGATAATCTACACATATATGTAACACGTATAGGCTACTTATAGAACATACATATACAAATACTGTGTAATTAGTTAAAATACTTTTATTAATAATAACTAATAATAATATAGTTCTATATTCAGTTTTAATATAAGTAATGAATCTATTTATTTTTAATTTATTAATAATTATTAATTATAATGTATTCATTAATTAATATGATCAATCGATTAGCTCTAAATAATGTATTTCTAACATCATTGTAATATATATTTTTTGCAAATTGTTTGCAAATATTGTTCGTAAATTATATTATGTTTAATTATATCTAGGGGAAAGTAACCTAATACAGACACTTTAACAATACATGATATTAATATGTTATGACTCATTATTTGTATTCAAAAATTACAATATATTATATGATTATAGATATTATTGTGATTTTAAAATTTTATTTAATCTTTTGATGCCATAGATAACGGGGGTGTCCGTATTCGGTACCCATGTCCGAATACGGACACCCTTTGTTATAATATGGACACCCTATATACCAATAGATAAACTTTATATTATTAATGAATCAATCAGACAAATTACAATTACATTATTTGTAATTAATTTTATAAATAATTTATTCTAATTTAATTAGTTAATAATTTATTTATTTTTATTATTTTTTTAATCAATAATAAAATGTAAGTATCTAAATTATAAAAAAATTATATTTAGTTTTATTGGTGGTATTAATATTATAATGCACTTGATTTTTATGAAAAACAGAATAGTTCATTGATTATAGGGTGTCCGTATTAAGACACTTAGAGTGTCCGTATTAGGGACTTATATGACCTCTAGATATATTCTTATAACTTAATGAATATTTGATACCAAATATAGAAATTATGTATATAATTTGTAGAATTCTTTATTTTTTAATAAGGTATTGTTATATTTTATATCGATACATTTGTATATGCTTGAGAATGTTTTAAGTTGAATTTTTTTTTCATAAATTTAAAAACGTAATAAAAAAATCACTTTATTGGATATATCAGCAATATTTTGGATAATTAAAAAATAAAAAATACTTTTGTAGACTATTTATATAATCATGAATATTTTATTCAATACACATTTTTTTGTAGGATTTATGGTTTCTGAAATACCGAGAGTGTCCGTATTCGGGCACTGTCCGTATTCGGTTATTTCCCCTATTCATTATATTACATTATAGTTAGTAGGAGATTTACCTACTAGTGGATATTTGTTATATATATCCTATATGTATACAAAAATAAGAACGAGAGCCACATGTATGGGGCTTTTGACCGATACGAATAACTAGTTAATTAATTAATTTCAGACACAATTATACATAGGAGATATTTAAATTATCATTGTCATAATAAATAAGTATATTAATAGTATATAAAGTATATAATTATATATTTGTATAATAAATTATTATATATAAAATATTATATTAACTAAAAATGAACATTTTACTGATAAATATCAAACTTTTGAATTTGATAAACTACCAATTATAATATAGTAACTACATATTGTATTATTTAATTATAATATATCTTCTTAATTAGTTAAATTTAACCATTTTATAATAGGTATATCATTAAGTAGATTTTAATTAGATGCCGATCGATTTGAAGAGATATTGTCCGATGAACATCTAATCAGCATTGATTTATTCTCATTTTCATATTTTTGTTATATATATTTATAAAAATTTTAATATTAATTGTATCACTTATATATATATATATATATATATATATATATATATATATATATATATATATATATATATATATGGGGGTAGTGTTAATGGGATGTAATGAATACATAATATATATTGATGCACTCTGTATCTATCAGAGTATTAGATAATATGTGCCACAACATTAACCCAATATATTTATTCAGATCATCGTACCACCCCTGATAATCTTCAGCAATTGGGATAAGGTGAAAGAGATATCTAGGAGAGGAGATAGGCGCCATCTATATAATAACGCCTACTGATAAAATCGATGACCTCTAATAACAACAATACAATCATACCGGATCGGCCGATGCCCGGATTAACAACGACCGCGTTGTCCATCGTTAAGAAACAGGATGGAATCGATAAATCAACTACTGTATACTCAATAAGACTACGGTAGTCTAACGTGGCGCAGGAACGATTTTTTCATTGGGGGGGTCATGTGTTTAAAATATTTATAACGCTATTATATTTTTAATAATATAATATATTTATATTAGAAGTATAGAATATAAGTATTCAATATCATCACCGATGAGAATATAGAATTATATATAATAAATAAATAACAATTATATATCGTTGTAGTTATTTATTTAAAAAATTTTGATTTTCGCCAATCATTTCTACTGATAAAATTATCTAGTAATTTATCTATATCAATATCATCAATATATCCTTGATGAATATGGCAAATTAATAAATTATTTATCCTTTCTTGTTTCATTGTTGATCTCAGCCATGTTTTAACTCTTCGTAGGGCTGAGAAGCTTCTCTCACAGGCTACTGAATTTGTAGGTCGTGTCAACAGTATTCTTACCAACTGTTCACAATTTGGTAATATCGTTCTTATAGATTCAGATGATTTCAAGTATGTAACAACGTCGGCAATGCTACCATGTTTACCTCTTTTTAAAATCGGAAGCTCCAAATTCAAATACCGAATATTAAATTCAGGATATTTATTGATCTATTAATGCAATTATTTAAAAGTAATTTACATCTTATTATTATTATTATTATTATTATTATATTATCTAACCTCTTCCTCATTTATATAATCGATCTTTAAAAGACTTTCCTGGAGTTTATAATATGATACACAACTATCATCATCTTTAGAGAAACGTGATTCGATTTCGACAATTGTTTTGTCAAAAAGTTCATAGGATTTATTTCTGTAAACAAGCATAATTATATATATAATTAGGAATTATTATATATTTATATATATATATATATATATATATATATATATATATATATATATATATATTATACTGGCTCGATAGCGCAATTGGCTAAGGTGTTTGACTTCGAACCAGTAGGCCTGGGTACAGTTCCCAGGCCGAACTAAAAAAGTAGTCTTAAAATAATATATATATATACTTCTATAGAAGTGATGAATTAAATTTGTATTAAATTCATCGGCTCTAGTTAAAACCAGGGACACATTAACTTAAGAGTTGTTTTGAAGGGACTTTAGGGTTATTAATAATAGTTATAAATATTAAATGACTCCATCTAAGTTTCTGGTATGGTGTGTAAGGAATCCACCGAATGTATACAATACAATACAATACAATACAATATATATATATATATATTTATTTATAAATTTATATATGTTATGTATATATAGAATGTTTTTTTTATTTAACCTTAAATACGTGTCAACATCGGGTGGATTATATTCGTCTGATGTACCATTGTATTTTTTATTGAAAATGATCTTCTTTTTTTTATAGATTTTTCAATTCCCAAATCTATCATTTCCGTATATATTTCGTTTTTCCTTTAATCAAAATGTAATCTATAATCTTTAATTTCATCTTTACATATATCAATCGATACATTAACATTATCTAAAGTAGATGTCGAACACATAAAACATTTTACTAATATATCAAGCAGGTTGAATATTGAAAAACCAATTTTTAGCATAAAATATGTTGTATCTTTTTTCATCATTTTTGAATATGATTTTGCAATTATTTTTTGGTCATTCGAAATATCGTTTATTAAAGTAAATTCTTCTAAAGCAACCATGATATCTTTATATTTATCAATAAATATACGCATAGCCTCCTTTCTAACAGTCCACCGTGTTGGACATAATGGACGAATTTTATTGGTTATATTATTAAAAAGATTTCTAAATTTTATTGTATTATTAAACAATTTACCAACTGAATTGATCATTGACATTATATCCCTTAGATTTTCGTGATCAGATATAGATTGTGCTATTAAATTTACCCTATGTACACCACAATGGGTGTAGTACGCCAGAAGCTGTTCTTTCATTATTCTTGCCTGAACTCCGGTATAAATACCTGCCATATTGGAGGCTCCATCATAAGATTGTCCTCTGAGATTTGTAATATCTAATTGACATATAATCATAACATCTTTTAACATATTTGATAACGATTCAGCACTTGTATTATCAACATTATATAAACCTGTTAAAATATATCACATAAATATATATATATATATTATATATAATATCCTATATATATATATAAATTTGTAAAATATATTATAATAATACTTATATATTAGTTAATTTTAATAATTACCAATGAATTCTTCTTTAATATTAAGATTACTATCGACATATCGTATAGATATAGCTTCCTGTTCCTTTCTAGTCATATCTTGTGTACCATCTGACATAATACTAAAATATTTGGCTTTTTTTATATCCGCTAAAATAACATTTAAAATTTCAATTGAGAACATCTGTATAATTTCATTTTGGATTTGCCAACTTAATAAATGTCTTTTTCTTTCTGATAATTTATGTAACCATTGTTTCAGTTCAGGGATATAAATTGATTATTGTTTCAACATTTCAATAAAATTTCCTTCATCATGTGTTTTACCTCTTATTGATATATTTTGTTTACATAATACCTGTATGTATTTTAATTTATAAATATTAACAAATAATCAATATTAAAAACAATAAATAACATACCTTCATAGTAGTAAATATAATATGTAAACATCTGCGATTATTTTTCATATTTTCATTTTATTTAGTTGATATCATTTGTTTCATTACGCCAACTTCATTTTTTTTAAGTTTTTATTCCATACTAAACTTATGCATATCTGATTTTTCATGTGTTTTAAACTTTTCTATTGCTTTTTTCCAGTTAACGAATCCTTTCTTTGTAAATGCATTATCCCCTTTTGTTGATAAATTATTATTTTTTAAGTTCATGCATTCGAAACAGAAGATCTTTTTTATTTTATAGTCGTAGTGTAACCATTTAAATTTAGAGTACCAACTATTTTTAAAATGCACCATTCTATCACTTCCAACTGTATGAGGTTGCGATGGAATAATAGTTGCTTCAGGCTGATGTGGTTTCAAGAGTAATGGTGATTGTTCCGGTAATTCGAGTTCATTTAATGATGATGATAATATTTCTTGTGATTCAACCTGAATTTCACATGATCGGCCACTTGATGATGTATCATCAACTTCATCATTATTATTATATTGCTTATTCCTAGGATAATATTATAATATTAATTTAAATAATGACGCACAAGATTTAAACATTACAATTGTAAAACCAATCAGAATTCACATGGCATATTACATAAATATATTAATTATATTTTCATGCAATCATTAAATTTATCTTTAGGATAAAACTTCCTATACAATTTTCTATTTTATATTAACTATTAAGGAAATAAAAATACTTTTATAAAATATTATTTTATAATTATTTAAGAATATTGAATATTAAAAAGTAGGTCATGAAACTGCAGTTTATAAATACTGTATTCCTATTGGATATTAATCAGCAAAGATTATTATAATTTTTTTGTTTTCATGTATTATTATTATTTTTACTTTATTACTATTTAGTATTATCAGCCTCATAATGCAACTAAAGTTTATAAATTATAAATATATTTACAATATTTAAACTGTTTAAATATTATATGTTATAATTAATAAATACTAACCAATAGCTATCTACAGTTCTCTTTTTTTCCATTTTAGAACGTTATTTTAGAATATAAATAATTTAATAATTATCCTAAACCCCTAGTGAATAGAATTTTTAATAAATCAAAGATTATAATTTATTTTTTTAAATAAAATACGTTTTAAATATTACAATAAAGGCTTGAAAGCTTTATTATACTCCATATTAATTGTAAATCCTTTGTTATAAGTTACTACACCCTTAGATGTATGTAAATACATATTTTCTAATAAAAATTTTATATATATGTATATAATAAATATTTAAATTTTTTATTAAAATTTTATTTAATGTTTTGTCAATATTATTGAGGGGGTTCAACCCCCCATCCAAATTATTGGGGGGGTCCGAGGTTCCATTGCAGTAATTATTTTTGGTAGTCTGACTACCAAAAATAATTACTTCAAATGGAACTTTGAATGTAATAACACTAAATAAAACTGGAAAAATTGAGGAGCTAACAAATTAACTAAGCAGATCCCAAATGGGATATTGTAGGTCTTACATAAACTAGATTGAATGGATATGGATAACTAATGATGAACGATTCATTCGTTATTACGTTATTCATTAATACATACGATTCTTTAATTCGGAATGAAGGCCATAAACTATACTATAGTGGACGAGCAAACCATCAATAAAGTGTCGGATTTATAGTACTAAAGAAATTGATAAACGAAGTACTAAACTATACTACCATATCCAGCCGAGTAATTTCAATACGATTTAAAGCGAGTCCAATTAACATCACGATAACACAAATATACGACAATTTGAGAATATTGAAGCGTATGAGATTAAATAGGGTGACGATCTTAGGGTAGAGAATAGAACAAATCTAAAACGTAGTTAGTTAATTATATAATTTAAAATTTTTTAATTTTTTAAATTAGAATGAATAGGGGAAAGTCCCCGATTACCGACCCACTCTATTATCTCAGTAAATATAAGAGATATTAAAAAAATATATACACGAACTGTTAGTAATATAATGATAAATATGAATAAGTATTTTATTTAAAAAAATATTTAATCCTACAATTGTTATTTGATAAAATGTAATATTCTGTTTTTACTTTTTTAATATTTGAATAATAACTTTTTTTAAATTATTGTAAATACTTTATTATTTAAAAGAAAACTTAATACTGCACATAATATTGTAGATCAATAAAATGTTTATAACTATTATTAAAATAATTTAATTTGAATAACTATTAACAAATATATCTTAATTATAGCAACCTATATGATTTTCCTATTACCGACCCCATGTGATTTACAAAATCCAATCAAAATAGATCCGTATTTTACTTTAAGATATATCGTAAGTTGTTTGTGTATCATTGATATAGATTTAGGATTCATGATTCCAGTTGATTATATAAATACTGATTAATAAATAAATATTAAATAATAATATACACTATTTTAATATAATTACTATAAAGTTTAAATTTAAATTTAATATTACTATTAAAACATAAATTCAATACAAAATAAATTGCGTGAATGTTATAATTAATTATATTTATGAATATCTACAATTTTTATTGGATATTATAATACTACAATTATTTATATCACGATTATTATAGGGGTCGGTAATAGGAGAAGGGGTCGGTATTAGGCACATGTATCCGATTAACGACCCCCCTGAGTATTCTTGTAAATATTATTATATCAAAAATTTAAAATAGCCACATTATGCATTGCCATAATATTACCCTAATTACAAAATTTCAAATAAATATATTTAATATTGAATAAGTTATTACAAATAATCATTTAGGGTTGGTAATCGGAGACTTTCCCCTATTTGTAGCAGACTAGCGTATTTTTTATTTTTAATATAGTTGTTTTTAAGTGTATATTATATATTTTTAATTAGTTAATTTTTGGTTTTGTATTATGTAATAATTATAAAAGTATAAATGATATTTTTCGTATATATTATTTTTTTTGTGCTTTTTTATTTAATGTTATTTAGTTTATTTTAATATTGGAGTAATATTATAATCTGAATTATAATATAAGTAATAATATTATTTCCTTTTTCATTATACCTTGACACGTGGAGGTTTGTATAAAATTATATTGCACAATTCCATATAGTAATATATTCCTAATAACTTGGTAGTAATTTAAATCCCATATCAAATAGACTTTCCGACTCTAATATGTGCTCTTATTTTTTGTCTAGTTTATATAATAAGTTATCTAGTATTTCTAAATGTATTAAATCCAAACTGGCTTTGATACCTCCGAGTATGATTTCCCATCAAATCACTGAACCAACTTTATGTCAATTATCTAGTTTTTCCTCTCCTTCCATTTTTGAAATACACAAATTAATTATGATGTCCAATTCAACATCTCATATTGGTCCTCTTCCTTTGGTTGTATTTAAAAATGTAATATTATTACTTTCGATTACTATCTCGAATTTAATTTAATGATGGGATCATTGCTAAATCTCTAAAATATGCTATTATTAAGCCGATTCTGAAAAAATCATCTGTCGATCCTGATGATCTTATGAACTATAGACCCATATCCCAACTTCCGATAATCAGTAAAATCATGGAACGTGTAGTCAGTAGACAATTGATATTTATCTTGAGAATAACTATTTAATGGAACCCTACCAGAGTGCTTATAGAACACATTATTCCACTGAAACTGCTTTAAATATTATTACTGATACGGTCTATAAATCGCTCGACTCCTCTCATTGTGCGCAACTATTGCTACTCGATATTTAGAGTGCGTTTGATACTCTAAACCACAATATTCTTATTGAACGCATTAAGGAACTTGGAATTGAAGGTTCTTCTCTCAGCTGGTTAACTTAATTTCTTAATGATCAAACTTCCTCAGTAAAAGTGAATGATTACATTTCGCCTCCCATTGATATACTATGTGGAGTTCCTCAGGGATCAGTACTCGGACCTTTATTATTTCCCATTTACTTGCGTCCTCTATCTAATATTATTATTAAATTTCCTAATATTACCTACCATATATATGCTGATGATATACAGCTAATTATTAAAATTCCTGTTAACTCGCTTAACTCTAACTTGGAACTTCTGGAATGTTCCTCTAAAATCATTAATTGGCTTCTTAGAAACGATCTATAGATACTAGTATACTATATAAAAATACCTATAAAACCGAACTACTAAATGTATCTAGGTTATATACTAAATTTCCACCGGTAATCATTGATGGTAAGGTTATACATCCTTCTGCTTCAGTTCGTTATCTTGGAGTTATCTTCGATAGTACATTAATTGTTGATGCTCACATTAATTCTATATCAAAATCTGCTAACTTTCATCTACGTAGGATTAGACATATTAGAAAGTATTACTCTAAGCGTATTACTAAACTACTTATTAATGCTCTAGTATTATCCAAAATTGATTATTGCGGATCATTATTTAGTGACTTAAAGAATATAGAGGTCAAAAAGATTGATAGAATTATTTGCGCTTCTATACGCCTTATTTATAATATCAATCGTAGTGAACATTTGAAAACAGATGAACACCAACATAATCTTAAATGGCTATTATTTAGAAAGAGATGCAATATCGTTTACTCTGTCTAGCTCATAAATCTATATTCCTAGGTAAGCCTGACTATCTACATAATCAACTGAAACGTCGTTGCATACTGAAGCAGATTCGAACATCTGATGCAATACTGTTGGAGAGCAATACTTTATTTAACGGATTTAGTAATCGGGCATTCTCCTCCGCTGTTCCTCGCATATGGAACGTCCTACCGTATGACTTACGAAAGGTCCAATTCTTATATTGTTTTAGAAAGAAACTAAAACATTATTTAAACACTTCTTAATATATTTTTGTATACGCGTTATTTAATCTTTATATCTAAGTTAATATAATTTAATTTTTTGTTATTTTGTATTTTCTATTCGTCTGTTTTTATTATTTTTCATTATTGTTATACACCAGAGAGGGCACCCGCTATATTGGTGTTTAAATAAACAATTCAATTCAATTCAATTCAATTCAATTAGTGTATGGTTTTGTTTCGAATATTGAATAAATATGTATAAATACAACATATACATATGTCATATATGCCATTAATTATAAATTGATATGAATACACTACATTAGTTGAAATCAATATTCTTGATACATTAATAATTTATAATAATTTTTAAATATAATTTGAGAATAAATATTTATTATTATAAATAACAATTAAATTATTTCATTTAAGTTTCATTTACAATCGCTAAATTGTTTAATTAAACTTAAAATTCGAATGGTTTATTATGTACATCGAGAATCATTGAATTATATTATAATACTCATTTTAAATGTCAATTAAAAATATATGAGATAATATATATATATATATATATATATATATATATATATATATATATATATATATTATATAATATATATATATAGTGCAATGTCTAACAGGTTACAAATTGAACCATTTAAAAATCTGTAATATCTCACAAAATATACCGAGTATTTTCTATATAATATACTCTAGAATATATATATATAATTGTTTGTAGATTGGAAAGCATTTTTTATATAAAAATATATTCTAATTAATGTAAGTGTAAAAAATACCATAAGTCATATTCTTATAATGCAATATAATCCTATACAATACCTATACAATACATGCATTGCGTTACACTATTGATGACAACGTAGAAAGTGATGCGGTAGTAGTAGTATCTTCTTTTATTGTACTTCTGGGGAGGTGAAAGGTCATTCTCAGTGATTTCCGGAATGCCGGTAATGTCAGTATGTAAACAATCGGATTCACGGTTGAGTTAACAATCGTTAGAGTAATACCTATCTGTAAAGCGTATAAGTGTGTATAAGTATGTATGTATACAAATAATTATGTGTATAATAGAAAGGTGCAATTATTTTAGATTGTTTATATTCATGATTAAGTATATTTTAGAAATACATAATATATTTTAATATATGTTCTTATATGTTATATTATGTTATATAATATGTGTTTAATAATGAAGAATGTTGGTCATATTATATATTATAAACTACAAAAAAGTGTTTAATAAAACTGTTAACAAATGTCGTAAACATTATATATATACCTCGAGCGTCAGTAAACCTGTTGAATTCCTTTCTTGTAGGCGTATATTCTATTCTCGTCGAGAACGAAGAATACGGCATCGAAGCCTATACAGAACACGAAGAACGAGGTCAATATCAGCGCCATTGTTGTGATCCTCTTCTGGGCGTGGCTTATCAGCAAGGAGACTGGCTTCCCGCATCTCGTCTTCTTCCACAGCGTCATCACTATACTACTGTTACGTAATATGGGCGTGGTTAAGGGGGTGTGAGTTTGTAACGGTACAGTCGGTCAGGTGGTCAGGTGGAAATATGAACAGTCAGTTGGCTAAGGCGTCAGACACATATATGCACTTATAATCAGTAGTACACGAGTTCGAACCTCATAAAAACCATTAATTAATTTTTGTAAATGGGTCTTACACTATTATTTAGAAGTGATCTTATGTAATTGTATATAAATATATGATCGGCTCTCGTTAAAACCATGGATGTATTAACATGAGAGCGTCTTCGAAGGGACATTAGAGCCGTATATGGCTATAGCCATGTACGCCGTATATTGTACGGCCTATGTCCATTCGAAGCCGATCTCACGTTATTTTCTCACGTAAATGTTTACTTATATATAAGTAAAAATGCATCTAAGTTCCAGAATGGGATGAAAGGACTCTACCAAATAATAATAGCAATATATATATAATATATATATATATATATATATATATATATATTTTTATATTTTTAATATTGAAATAGTAAAGTTTAGTATAGTATACATATATATCAGTATTATACCTATAGATCATTATAACATATCCCGTGTGATACTGGGATATCAACAACATGTAAAAAACACAATGTACATCACGTGACACGGTATACCTAGTATATTGTATATACAATATATTGTGTTTTTGATGTGTTCATAATGTACACTAAGTGATATTCTATGGTTGTATATCAACCGTATTGTACATCTAGGTTAATGTACAGCTGATTTATAACAGTCAATACGTGTAATGTGGGTGTACAACAACTGATGGAGGTATTACTGCAGGCTAATGCGTGGCGATTAATAGCGAATAGAGCAATAACGAACATAACAAAATACTGTAATAAATAATTACATTGATATAACGTATACGTTATATACGTATATATATATATATATATATATATATATATATATATATATGACGATGCAAGCATACGATGCATGCATTCATTAAATATAATATCAGTTTAAATATAATATCAGTTTAAATATAATATCACTTTAAATATAATATCACTTTAAATATAATATCACTTTAAATATAATATCACTTTAAATATAATATCACTTTAAATATAATATCACTTTAAATATAATATCACTTTAAATATAATATCAGTTTAAATATAATATCAGTTTAAATATACTATCAGTTTAAATATAATATCAATTATAAAATATATTTTATAGTCTTCCTTTTATATGTTAACATATAATTATATCTTATACATATAATGTTATCTTTTCAGTATTGTTTATAATTATTGTGATTAAATTCAGATATGTTCATAATATATAATATACAGAAATGTACTATTGGTAAAATAAATTAAGTTTTTTTAAATTTACATAATAAACTTCTATATATAAAAATTATATTTTATTATAATAAATAAATAATATAATATATTATATTTATAATCGACCACAAAAATAAATTATAATAATCATACATATAATATATATATATATATATATATATATATATATATATATATATATATATATATATATATATATATATATATATATATAAGGGCCGCATCCAGTGAGAAACCATTAGACTGCAAGTAGCTACGACATTTTTTCGACATATATATATATATATATATATATATATATATATATATATATGTGTGTGTGTGTGTGTGTTCGACGCACACTATGCGTGTGTGTGGTGATGATGTTGATATTATGATGCATTTATTAATCGTGATAATAAAGACATAAACATTCCTCATAGCAAATGAACAATAAATAACGATAACAATAAAAAATAAGAACAATAGCAATAACAATAACAATATTATAATAAAAATAAAATAATAAAAAGACAAATAATGATGGAAAGAGATAACAAATAATAATGTAGGTAGATGATTTAAGGTAATATTTAATGTCGGTAGTAATGGAAGGGAAAACGAGGACATAACCTCTAGGTCAGGTAGGTCTACTATATTATGATACCATGAAACTCCATAAGGGTGGTACAGTGTGTTATAATGCGCATTTCTGTATCGTATGTAAGATGCGGGTAAACAAACAGGGATGAAGCTCGAGTCCGATAGAAGTGAGTGAGTATACTCACTATAGGGAAGCATATGGAGGAGCTAAATTGGTACATAATAGGGAATGGATGTATGGATAGTATTATAGGTTACTGAATAGAGATTATTTATGAAACAGGAAGCAGTTAGATAGTATTTGTAAAGAATCAATAATTGTCTAAAGACATGAAAAATATTAAATGCCTAACGAATAAATGATCGAATTATTCTATTTTTATAGAAAATAATGAAGCCGTAAGGTTATAGATAAGATAGTAACGTTAATTCATCGATATAATGACAGTTTCTTTATATCGATGCGTTAATATTAACAAGTTAGGTGAATGTAACCGAATACGGACAGTGTCCGTATACGGACACTCTCGGTATCTCAGAAACCATAAATCCTACAAAAAAATGTTTAATGAATAAAATATTAATTAAAATAGTCTAAAAAAGTATTTTTTATTTTTTAATTATTCAAAATATTTCTGATATATCCATTAATCTGATTTTTTTATTACGTTTTTAAATTTATGAAAAAAAAATTCTACTTAAAACCTTCTCAAGAATATACAAATGTATCGATATAACATTATATTATTAAAAAATAAAGCATTCTAAAATTATTTATATAATTTTTTTATTTGTTATCAAATATTCATTAAATTATAAGCATATATCTATAGGTCATATAAGTTCATAATACGGATACTCTAGATGTCTTAATACGGACACCCTATAACCAATCAGCGCGCAGCGTATTAACTATTCTGATTTTCATAAAAATCGCATGCGTTATAATATTAATACCACCAATAAAGCTTAATCTAAAAATTGTATTATTTAGATACTTAAATTGTATTATTAATTAAAAAATAATAAAAATAAATAAATTATTAACTAATTAAATTAGAATAAATTGTTCATAAAATTAATTATAAATAATGTAATTGTAATTTATCTGATTGATTCATCAATAATATATAGTAATATCTAGTGTATATAGGGTGTCCGTATTATAACACTGGGTGTCCTTATTCGGACACGGGTGCCGAATACGGACACCCCTGTTATCTACGGAATTAAATACAATTTTAAAATCACAATAATATCTATAATCATATAATATTAATATATTGTAATTTTTGAATAAAAATAATGAGTCATAAAATGTTAAGACCATTTATTGTTGAAGTGTCCGTATTAGGTTACTTTCCCCTATGACTAAATGTACAAGGACAGTGAAGAATCTCAGGTCTAGAAATAATGTTATAATGAACTATATAACATCAATATCTAAATGTATCAATAATAACAAAATGTGCACATTTTATACATGTATATATGAGGGCCGCATGTAGAGAGAACCCATTAGACTTCAAGAGCTACAATATTTTGTGCCACAAACTTGTTTCAATAATGTTATATATGCGTAATAAATACATTAAATGTATATTTACAAATTTGAATAATATTTATTTGTTTTATTAATCATAGATTAACTTATTTCTTCTACACATGGCAAACATTGTAATTATTAAACTCACTTAATAAGTAAGGGGTAATTATTATATATATAAATTATGTAAAATAGTATAGATGATATGATGATCTAACACCTGATATATTTCACAGTAACACACACATATATATATATATATATATATATATATATATATATATATGAATTACTTCCGTAGCACATTATTTTTATCTCGATAAAATATGCTTTAGAATCCTCTATGGTTTACTATGTTATTGCTTTTATACAAAAATAGAACTAAACAACTTAATTTGTTATCCTAAAAGGTTGAATATATAACAGTAATTGTACTTAAGTAAACAGTTATTAATATCAATTAACCCTATTCTAGACTGCCTTGTAAGTTATCTTACTTAGATGCAGTAAAATCGTTATATAATTACTTCACTATAGTATACTAACTTAACCTATATTTGAGATTAATTCTTAAATCTAGTAGTAAAAAAAATATAATTCAGTATATTCAGTGAGACCAGTTTAAGAATATTAATTAATTCTTAGAATTTTCTATTATCTATAACAAATGGCATATGTAAATTACTTTATTTAATATCAATTGAAGTTACTCTATTACTTAATAATTCAAAGACACTAGCCAAATATAGTAAATAATGTTTAATGAATAATTATAAATAATATATTATAGAAATAAAGATCTGTGATATGTATTTCACATGCATTATATGTAATGAATATATCGATAAATATAATATATCTGAAATTCTTTAAATATTGTTACAAAATATCTAGCCTATATATATATATATTAGAATATATTATACCAAATACTATTATTACAAGAGATGTTATTACTGAATTAGCTGGAAAATTATCTAAAGTATCTGAAAATAACTATTTAATTTAATAAAATAATATACTTTATATGAAATTAATTGATGTATTATAAATAATGTATTTAAATATAATTATAAACAAAATGGTAATCTAGTGTATTGCCCCATATTGTTTAATTATTATTTATACAATGTAATGAGAAATATTGAGAATTTTTAGATTATGATAAAATTCGCTATAATTGTAAAGAAAATCTGTTTATACCTATAGGTACATGTATACATGGTACATATATATATATATAACTTACTGGGTATATATATTTCATAATAAATGTATATGCATGGTCCCATCTGATCTAGTTATAGAACTTATAAATATATCATATAAGGCTATTTTTATAATAATTACCTGGAAAGTGTACCCTATATTTATGATATGCATATAGATATACATGTAGGACATATATCTATATGCGACATATTATATATGTATCCTATATATAGGATATTTTGTCGTGATATTTTATATTTTGTTATCATAAAAAACCTATACATCATGGAGCTCGCACGAATCGTGGTGCATAGTAGTCTGGGGTCATAGTAGGTCATAGTACACCTCGGTGTTATGTAATACAGGTATATTACATAATGCATCGTGATGTTGCGTAATGATGGGGTAGAGGTATAGTACGTATACGTATACGTATATATATACAATATTTTATATTGTTGCCTGTATATTATACCTATTATATATATATATATATATATATATATTTTAATATATTTATAATATTTGTGTCCTTAATTTATTACTTTATATCAAAAAATAATAATTATTCTAGAACAAAATAGTAATATTTGAATTAATAATTATAGAAGTATTATCATTAATGTATAATAATTAAATGTGTAATACATAATATCTTGTGAATCAACATCATTGAAGACATTATTAAAAACTCATTTATTTATAATTTCCTATTATTTATAGAGTATTTTTTGTTATTTAATATATCACGAGCATATATTACCCTTTTATTTGTATCTCATATTACCATGTTATTATAAACACTTTTGTTAATTATCATTTAAAAATTTATATACTAAAATAAATAATAAAAATATAATGAACTATAATATTATCTATATATGGTCAATACAAAATATTGTCATATCTTTTATAAAAAATAGTTATTCGATATTTACAAATATTATAAAAACTAGGATACTACAAAGCAAGGGAACAAACCCTACTACTAACCTGTACAAATAGATGAACGATACCAGGGGTAGTAGGTAGCCTATTATTAGCCATAGGAAACAGTTGGATTTCATCAGCATCCTCAGATATCTGATCGGCAATGCGGAACCACTTTTGCACTTCCCTTAAGAGTGTAATATAGACTATATACATATATATATATATATATATATATATATATATATATATATATATATTATAGTTATTTTATTGTTATTTTATTTTGGTGGAGTCCTTTCATCCCATCCAGGAACTTAGATCAAGTTTTCACTTATAATCATATGGCTCTAATTTCCATTTAAAGCCGCTCTCGTGAGATGTTAAGGCATCCATGGTTTTAACGAGATTCGATCATTTATTTATACACAATTATATAAAATCACTTCTAAATATTATTTTAATACCTATTTTAATAGTCCGTGCGGGGTAGAGACTGCGTCCTATTGCTTATGTGTCTGACGTATTAGCCAACTGAGCCAAACAGTCAGTTATATATATATATATATAAACAGTGAATTTTAATAGGTATTTAGTGGGTAATTTCCCCCTACTGATATTGTTTGCCCCCTACTTTTTAATTTATTGACTACAAAAAAATAAATATGTTCATATCAATGTTATCATTATCCTATTTATGTATTATAAATCAGTAGATGTATTTTATTAGATCGTTTTTCTAGAAAACAAAATAGTTACCTTCAAACACTTATAAATGAAATGCATATAATATGCAATCGGTTACTAATATTAAATTAACTATTTATAGTTATAATATTAACCATTTTCAAATTCAGTTCGTAAATAAAGTGGTATACTAATTAGCACTGATAATACATATAACAATGCGAGTCCATGTAGATACCATTTCTTAATCAACTGTAAGTTGGGTAATAATAATAATTAGTTATATAATATATATATATATATATATATATATATATATATATATATATATATATATATATATATATATATATATATATATTAATAGATATTTAACGAATATAAAATGTATAAAATTAGAATTGTATGCTATTATAAATAATTGAGTTATAAATATTCCTTAGTTTTACATTATAATATTTAAGTCACTGTTAAATAAATACATCCACTAAATATGTTTATCTCGTATATTATGAAACAAATGGAAAAGTTAATATCCTGCCAGGAAAGGGGTATAACCTAATTTTAATAATTAATAATTATAACACCATTAGTACATTTAATGAGCCTACTATAATATATAACAGATCCACTATAATAGTTAATATCGCCATGGAGAGCACTAGAATAATTTATAACCCCAATATAATAGTTATTAACCCCACTATAATAGTTACCCTCCACTCTGGTAGTTATTAACCCCACTCTGATAGTTATTAACCTCACTATAATAGTTATTAACCCCATTCTGATAGTTATTAACCCCACTCTAATAGTTATTAACCCCACTCTGGTAGTTATTAACCCCAATCTGATAGTTATTAACCCCACTCTGATAGTTATTAACTCCATTCTGGTAGTTATTAACCTCACTCTAATAGTTATTAACCCCACTCTGATAGTTATTAACCCCACTCTGGTAGTTATTAACCCCACTCTGATAGTTATTAACCCCACTCTGGTAGTTATTAACCCCACTCTGGTAGTTATTAACCCCACTCTTTTAGTTATTAACCTCACCGGAGCCGAACGGAGCGCAAACAGCGATGTACCTCTCAACAGCCACCATCACTAGATTAATATTCGCTATGTAAATAGCACCCCAATACGGTCCGCGACTATAGTAATCGTGTATGTACGTTAGTATATATGTTAGTGTATATGTTAGTATATATATATATATATATATGTTTTTATTATTATTAGTAGTTTATTTAGCTACTTTAATATATAAAAATATATTGTGTATAAAAATAAGTATACAAATATTACCAATTGCGTAATTGTTTATATTATAGATATGCACATAATTATAATGATCAAATATAAACATCAATATTATAAATATAAGTAAAATGAAGATAATAATATGTAGTGTATTTGTTATGATAATGAAGGAAATTAAAAAATAAGTACAGTTATAAATTAGGTGAATATATATATAAGATATATATATCTTGAGGTGAATATATTCTACACGTGATGAACAGGATTTGTAATGGGGTATATAGTTATGTTTAAGTATTATAATATTTATTAAATATTAATAATATATATTACAGAATATTAGAATATATTTAAGAATATTCTATAAAATATTAATTCAACAAGCAAATTTAAAGCTGATATTTATTGTGAAAGTTAAAGGATATTGTATATATAATAATATTATAATCCTATTATTTATTATTAATTATTGATTAGTCGATTATCCATATCAGTTAAGTTTGATATATAATTTTAAGAAATAGTGAGTTATATTAAATACATGTATTAATAATGTAGATGTTATCAGATAACTGATTAAAGTCAAGAATTAGGAGAAGGTTTAATAAATGGTCATGTTAATATAACATTCATGAGCTTGATAATAAATTTAAAAAGTAAGGTAAAGTATAAAGTATGTATTCATTATTTTAGATATAAATAATAGTAGTGTGGGACGCCATAATAAATGAGGAGAGGTATTGGTATATTATATATATAGGGATATATATGGGATATATATATATATATATATATATATATATATATTTATTTATATTGATTAATATAAAACCTATGCCAGAAATAACACAGTACCATATCGATACGCTGGTATCCAGTTGTCCACTTGTGTGAGGGTAACATGATCACCAGCCCCATGCAGCATATCACGGTGTCTATGAAGGTCTGATGACGCAACAGGTTACGTATCATGCACGAGAACATATGTCCTGGTGACGTCATAACATGTGTGTTACGTCATTACTTATCATAACATTATTTATATATATGTATATATATATTAAGGAAAACTGCCTGTGTTGACCAGTGGCTAAGGCGTCAGACACACAAGCAGTATGACGCGTGTCCGAGCCTCGTCCGGACTATTAAAATAGGTCTTAAAATAATATTTATAAGTGATCTTATATAATTGTATATAAATTATATAATTATATAAAATTCTCTCGTTAAAATCATGGATGCATTAACATGATAGCGGCTTCGATGGCACATTAGAGCCATATATTGTTATAAGTGACAACTTCATCTAAGTTCCTGAATGGGGTTCACCAAAATAAAATTAAAATAACAATATATATATACGATTTACCATTACGAATGAGTGTTATCAGCGTGAAGAGGTTAATCAAAGCACCGCTACTACTGATAACTATCTTGACAACGTTAGCTACCTCACCCAGGGTACCCGATGCTGTCGGGTGCGAAGGTGCGATGGGAAATTCATTGGTAGGTGGACGTAACTTTGCTTTGGTCAGGATTATACTAGTAATAGTAGTAGTACTAGAACTTCCGATATATAGTGATATGTTGTTAGTGATTGTGGTGTTGAGGCTGAAGTAGAAGTTCATCGATATCACACCCGAGAATAGTAATACCACGCATACCAGTAGACATAGCCCCATCGTAATTGCTAATGATACGTCATATCACTAGATGTTACATAATCGTGTTATTCGAATGATATGTGTTAATGTAGTGGTCGATACACACGCATATTCGCGCTACATAAGCGTGACGTGTATTCGTAAACTGGTAATAAACCTGCATTGTTAGAAAAAATTGTTTTCTATACCACCGAAAAAAAGGATTACGTGTGTCCCTGCATTATAACTCTTTTCGAACATTAAGCAATAGAAAACTCTTTTGGAAAATAGTATTCTATAGAATTAAGCTATTTAAGCTATTAAGCTATATGTACCTATTAATAACTATAAAAACTATTTACCAAAAGAGTAATCTAGCTCTTAATAAATATAAAAACTATTTACTAAAAGAGTGTTCTAGATATTAATAAATATAAAAGAGTATTCTAGATATTAATAAATATAAAAACTATTTACTAAAAGAGTATTTCTGGTATTTAATAAATATAAAATAGTATTCTAGATATTAATAAATATAAAAACTCTACTAAAAGAGTATTATAGATATTAATAATTATAAAACTCTACTAAAAATCCTACTTAATTTATTATTTTAAATTAAATTATAATTATTTAAATACATTTCAATAATAAATATATTACATCATTTATTGTAACCACCAAGTTTACATATAAAATATATATATATATATATATATATATATATATATATTTATAACAAATACTTAAAAATAGGCATAGGCATATATATATATCCCTTTGTAGGTATATAGGTATTGGTATACATATATAGTATTTACAATATATATTAACATTAAGTACTAAACAACATGTATAACTGTTATAATATATATATATATATATATATATATATATATATATTTATAACAAATACTTAAAAATAGGCATAGGCATATATATATATATATCCCTTTGTAGGTATATAGGTATAGGTAGGGCCTCCGGAATAGGGGGGACCGATGGGACGCGTCCCCCCCCCCCAATATGAATATTGGGGGGACCATAGTATGTTTGGTCCCCCCCAATATTTCATCAAAAAATGATCGTCGCAATTCTTATTTTTACTTATTTCTCTCTAGTTTATTAAACTTATATATTTTTTATATTCTTTTTCCACAAACATAGATGGTCCCAACCATTATTTTATTGTATTTTATTAAACTATAATCTTTGGCGTAAATAATTTAAACTAATTTAAATTGAATTATTTAATATTTCATATTATTTTTTATATTATTATTATTATTATTATTAAATTTTATTTAAACACTTTTTAAATATAAAATAAACGTTAACAAAGGTGTATACACATTCATAAAAAATATGTGATTAAATGGATTATATAAACGATGGAAAATAAATAAGGGTTAAATGTATCATTAATAAGGTGAGAAAAGGTGAGTTTTTAATTCTCTCTTGAATTCAGTTCTTGATGTGGTGCACCGCAGAATATCGGGAAGTTCGTTCCATGCCTTTACCCCATATTCGACGAATGAGCCAGTATTACTGTATGCTGGAACTTCTATAGCCTTTACTCGGAATATGTGACGAGAACGGAGACTCCTATGTTGCTGAATTACGGATATTAATATGCATAAGTAATCAGGTGTTCCATAGTGGATAGCCGCATGCATGAGTGTGCATAATTTGTACACGATTCGTTTCTTTACCGGTAGCCAGTGTAGATCGCACATTAATGATGTGATGCTGATGTGGTTATTATCAGCTCTGTGTGGTATGTCGTAAATGATACGGACGGCAAAACGATGTAGTGCTATAAGCGGCTTGAGTGTAGATATAGATGAATGGCATAGAAGTGAATTACAATAATCAAAAACCGAAAGAACTAGACTTGTCACTAAAATTTTACAAGAAAAAAAGTTAAGACTTTTCCTAATTTTTGTTATACAATAAAGTTGGTGGTTTATGCTGCGTATTTTGTGTGAAATAAATTTTTTCATATCAAGCGAATGGTCGAAAATTACACCGAGGTTAGTAATAAATGGTGATGATTTAATGGATAGGCCGGCAAACGTAAAGGTGAATGGCAGTGGCTTACTGGTTTTATTCTGACTGATATAAATGATTTGAGTTTTCATAGGGTTAATTTGCAACGAATTATTTGTGAACCAGGTAATTAATCCTAGTATACAACTGGTTAGACGTGAATGCGCAGATATGTCATCATGACTATTGGCCTGGGTATAAATTTGAAAGTCATCGGCGAACGTGTGGAACAATATCGTTGGGTGATTTAAGAATATTTTAAAAATTGGAGATAAGTAGATATTAAATAATATCGGTCCAAGTACGGAACCTTGGGGTACTCCGTGTGTATGGCGACGTGGTTTTGAGCATTCTGATCCAATTTTACTTCACTGAATCTGAATATTAATTATATAATTAATAATGAATATTCAAAGCTTTTTCAAACCAAGGTTTTTATATTATAATTAAATATTAAATATTATATTTTATTAATATATAATTAATGATGAATATTTAAAGCTTTCTCAAACCATTATTATAATTATTATTTAAATTTCTTAGATATTTATTAATGATTTATTTAAATCACGCCAGAAAATGTATTCTATTTATTTAAATTAAAAAATAATGTCCTTATATTAATTTCCTTCTATACAAATTAATGCTTTTGATTTATTTTTTACATAATATTCCTAGTAGTATAGACATAATTATATATAATAAAATTATTAAATATATTATATATTATTTTTTATTAAAAAAAAGTTCATCCTGCCTGAGTGGGACAGGTTGAACTTATTTTCATTGTATTTTAAAACTACCACATGTATTATATGAGTCATATATAAATAGAGTAAAATTAATAAATAATTATAAAACAAAATAGGCACGACCGGCGCGCAGTATAATGATGTCCTAGTTATTATTAGGCGGGAGTTGGCGCCTTTTGATTCAGTGAATGTAAACTATATATGTATATATACTATATAGGTTTGGGTTTGGCTTTGGGTGCGTGTATGTATTATATATATATATATATATATATATATATATATATCTACATATGTATACATATTTATATAGTATCTTCTCCCGCTTGATAGTGAATCACGAATCGTGACGTAATCGCATGCTATTATAGTCTATGCTATTTATCTAGCGCGCGCTAACGTACGGCGTACGCTATAGTATAATTCGTGAATATTTATACTGCGTGCCTGTCGTACATAGGATTCATTATAAAATAACCAATAGGGGAAAGTCCCCGATTACCGACCCCCTCCTAATACCGACCCCCTCTCGTATCTCAGTAACTATAAGAGATATCAAAAAATAATATATACACGAACTGTTAGTAATTTAATGATACATATGAATAAGTATTTTGTTTTAACAAATATGTAATCCTACAATTGTTATTTGATAAAATGTAATATTCTGTTTTTACTTTTTAAATATTTGAATAATAACTTTTTTTAAATCATTGTAAATACTTTATTAATTAAAAGAAAACTTAATACTGCACATAATATTGTAGATCAATACAATTTTTATAATTATTATAAAAATAATTCAATTTGAATAACTATTAACCAACATATCTTAATTATAGCAACCCATATGATTTTCCTAATACCGACCCCCTAAATTACCCTAATACCGACCCTCATGTGATTTATAATATCCAATCAAAATAGATCAGTATTTTACTTTAAAATATGTCATAAGTTGTTTGTTTATCATTGATATAGATTAAGGATTCATGATTCCATTATATTATATACATACTGATTAATAACTAAATATTAAATAATAATATATACTATTTTAATATAATTACTATAAAGTTTAAATTTAAATTTAATATTATTATTAAAACATAAATTCAATAAAAAATAATTGCGTGCATGTAATAATTAATTATATTTATTAATATCTACTATGTTGATTGGATATTATAATACTAAAAGTATGTATACCACGATTATTTTAGGGGGTCGGTAATAGGGGAAGGGGGTAATTAGGAACATGTATCCGATTACCGACCCCCCTTTTTATTCTTGTAAATATAATTATATCAACAATTTAAAATAGCCACATTATTCATTACCATAATATTACCCTATTTACAAAATTTAAAATAAATATATTTAATATTGAATAAGTTATTACAAATAATCATTTAGGGTCGGTAATCGGGGACTTTCCCCTATATACTTCTAAATAAATAAAACAAAATTATTAATCAATTATTTATTATATTATTTAATATGATACTCAGCAAGATTTATATTATTATAATATATTTATAATATATTATTAAAATATTATTTTTGATTTAAAACATAAATAATAATTATAATAAAAATAATAACAATATATAATCAATACTACCATCTCAACAGAGTTGATAATGATGCAGAAGAAGATCATACTATTGAAACAACTCTATTTGGGAAAAAATTGTTATTGATATTGATTCAGTGGAACCGAATCAATCATCACCTGCCACAATAATAGAATATAAATATAATACCGGCAATAAAACTAAAACATTAAGATTTCAACAACATTGGTATACTAACTGGAAGGAATACCAGTAAACTCGGACCAGGTAAACTCGGACCACTTTTGAGGTAAACTCAGACCACTTTTAAAGTAAACTCGGACCACTTTTTAAAAACATAAAGTAAACTCGGACCACTTATTAAAAACATAAAGAAGATTCGGACCACTTTTAAAATAACTATATTTTGTATATTTCTATAATATAATATGCTTTAACTTACTTCCACCTTATATAATTATATTATATCTGTTAAATAAATTATAAAAAGATTCATTTAATATGATATTTTTGTGGAATTATATACTTAAATAGGTAAACATTAAATTTGAACTCGCACCACTTTTGAAGTAAACTCGGACCACTTTTGAAGTAAACTCGGACCACTTGTGAAGTAAACTCGGACCACTTATTAAAATAACTTATATATTGTATACTTCTATCATAATAAATATAGCTTCTATCGTGGTTCTCGTCGGTGATATACATAGAGCTAGATATACGATGGTGATATACGACAATTTAAATTATGTTAAGTTATTAAATGTTATTAAAGTCATATATATGATAAAGTTATATATATATAATGTCTTTAATAATTAAATAAAAATGTAAATATAATTATATACAGTGAAATTATACTTTTAACTTATAAGTTAAAGCATATTATATGTTAGAAATATACAATATATAGTTTATACGGTTGGTCCGAATCTTCTTTATGTTTTTAATAAGTGGTCCGAGTTTACTTCATAAGTGGTCCGAGTTTACTTCACAAGTGGTCCGAGTTTACTTCAAAAGTGGTGCGAGTTCAAATTAAATGTTTACCTATTTAAATATATAATTCCATAAAAATATCATATGAAATGACTCTTTTTATAATTTATTTAACAGATATAATATAATTATATAAGGTGGAAGTAAGTTAAAGCATATTATATTATAGAAATATACAAAATATAGTTAGTTTAATAAGTGGTCCGAGTTTACTTTATGTTTTTAAAAAGTGGTCCGAGTTTACTTTAAAAGTGGTCCGAGTTTACCTCAAAAGTGGTCCGAGTTTACCTGGTCCGAGTTTACTGGTACTCACTGGGAAACACTGTTGCAAACACCAAAAAGAGATAAGGATATACACAAAGGTTGACTATTGTTTCGTAAATAAAGGTTTCACAAATTGAAAAAAAGCAATCCAACGATTTAAATCCCATTCTAACTCTGAATACCACAGACATTTTCTATTAAATAAGACTGTCATTAATATAGATGAAGTATTACCAGATTAAATATTCCAATAAGAAATCTTCGAGGTCAGAGTTACGATGACGCTTCGAACATGAGCGGTATTTATAATGGCGTTCAATGAATAATAAAGTCTGCAAATAATTTAGCATACTATACCCATTGTGGTGCACATCGTGTAAATTTAATTGCTCAAAAAATTTCAAATCAAAAGTGCATCAGAGAATCATTAAGTACTATAAATGGAATTGCTAATTTATTTTCTAAAACAATTAAATTTAGAAATATATTTATTATGAAAGGCTCAACCATAAAATTAAAACCTATGTGCCCTACTCGTTGGACGGTACGAAAGGATAGTATTATTAAGTTCATATATAATTACAGCTTAATACTGGAATCCTTAGAAGAATTTAAAGATATATGTACGACTGATCAATTGTCTAAAGCCATTGGCTTATATAGCTATCTTCAAAATGGAAAATGTTATTTAGATCTCGTCATTTGTTCTAAGATATACTCGAATCTAGATAGTCTGGTACATGTTTTTATGAAAGAAATGGCTGGAACATGTGTAATCGTAAATAATGTGAAAATAAATATTCTTGAGCAAAGAAATAATTTAGAATTACTTATTGACCAAACACTGAAAACAATTTCTGAATTAGATTTACGTGAAATTAATATGTCTCGTAAGCGAAAAAGAGTAACAAGGTTTAATAATTTTAATTATAATTTAACAGTTACATATCATAATTTTATATTTAAATAGGCTAATCGAAAGCGATGATCATTTAAATATCAATGATTACGAAGATAATGATATTAATTCGTATTTGAGACGATCATATTATGAATTCTTTGATCAAGTAGGTGGGCTAGAAGAAATATTTGAAAATGAAACAAATTCATTAAACTCATATAATAAATTACTGGATAACCTTATTAAAAAAGACAATAATGACTACGAAGAGGTAATTTTTAACTATAGTATAATATAAAATAATATAATTTATAATAATATTTCTAGATAATGAAGTATCCTGAAATCGACTTGAATGATTTTAAAATTCAATCTGCTATGTTTAAATTGAATACTAATATAAATTCTTTTGAAGAAGCGAGACAATATTTTTTTTAAAGTCCAGAATTAGTAAGGTGCTTGTATCAAAATGTCGAACAATTGATTAAACTACTAATTGTGAGATCAACGAATTCTGTTACTTGCGAACGATTCTTTAGTTTATTGGCTTGATCGTCTATGACATAAACTTGTTTAAATGCTATAATGTTATGTAATATACATGCAGATGTTATTGAGGAATTGAATATAGATGAATTGATGGATATATTTATTAATTCAAATGAATGGCGACAAAATTGGATTAAAAATTAATAATCTATTATCTTATTATTAATAATCAATAAATAAATAATCAATTATTGTTTTAATAGTAACAAAATAAAACTTAACTTTTAAAATAATATTAATATCCGACGGATATTTTCCGTCCCCCCCAATGTTGAAGAGCTTCCGAAGCCCTAGGTATAGGTATACATATATAGTATTTACAATATATATATATATATATATATATATGCAAAATATTTGAAAATAATACGGAAATGATTTTCGGAAATTTTACGAAAATAATTTGCAAATAAAACGCAAAGTTTTGTAAATTTTTTGAAAATAAACACGAAGTTTGCAATATATCTAGAACATCATCAGTTTTTCCTTCTGTCATCATTGATTTTATCACAATTGTTTCTTGCAATAATGTTAAAAAACTTGGTTTTATTTTTTATGATAACCTAAATTTCTCCTATCAGATAGCTAATGTGTGTAAATAAACTAATTATCAATTATATAAAATACGGGATCAACAGAACATTACGATCAACGGACAAATTATACGAACATCGATGTCCGTTTATTCATAGAGACGAACAAATAAACGGACATCGATGTCCGTTTATCGTAAATTAAATTGTATTTACTATAATGTTTATATATATTTATTTTTACCTTTTAGAATTTCTAAAATGTTAATAGAATCATTAGTTAACTAATGATAACATAATCATGTCACTTATAAATTAGTGTTGTTCTCTATATTATGGCCTTCCTGCTACTTCTAATAAATCCTTAGATAGAATCATTAGATCATCGATAAGAGTTTTAAATCGTGTACAATTATATGACCATGAATCAGTCAGTTATCACTTAGTTAATTCTAAATGGTTAACTATTTATCAGAGATTTACCTTCAGCTATTTATTTGAATGACCTCCTACAATTCAGAGTTTACAAGAGGAATCTAAGAAACGCGTCTACTCGGTTATTACAAAAGAGGAATGACAAACTATCAATATATGGAAAACTTTCTTTCAGTGTATTTGCAGCCGATATATGGAATGCGCTACCTGTAAGATTAATAACTAATGTTAATTATTCGTATTTTAAATCTAATTTATTGTTATTAAATCGTAAAAATTAATTTTATTATTTTCAACTGATTTATATATTTGTTGTGTATTTTTATATTTTTTGTACACAATATAGAACGTATAACGTTATTTTTGTGTCTAAATAAACATTCATTCATTCAATATATTCGAAAATAATACGAAAATCATTTGCTAATAAAATGCAGTTTGTAATTTAAAAAAAAATAAAACACGAAGTTTGCAAATTTTATATTAATATATTAAGATTATTAATAGATTTAGTACAATTTTTATAAAAATTTGAAAATATAAATTTCATTACAGATAAATTGTTTACATTTTTTTAAATATCTACTTTATATTATTTATGATTAACGAAATAAATATAAAATAAATAAAATGTTTCTATTTTAAAATTAATTTTTATTTATATTTATATATATATTTTATATCTTACATCATTATTAATGGTATTCAATCAAAAAGTAAGGTAGGATAAGTCTGCAAACACAAATTAATAAACTGTTCAGTTAAACTAATTTTTGATTCATTCAATAAAGTAATAATAAATATAAAAATAAATCATAAAATCATAAAAATATATATTTTATATAATAATATATTTATATATATATTAATATATTTTATTTTTATTATATTCTCAAGATCATTTATTTTCGATTTGCAAATGTGTTTGATTGTTGACATATATATATTATATATATATATATTTATTAAATTCTGAAAATGTATATAAATAATTGAAATTTAATTTCAAAAATGTGTCAAAAAAACAAAATTTTCTAAAATTATTTTCAAATTTGGCTTTCTGGGTATACTTCTCATATTCTCTATACCTATATCCATAGAGAATGAAGTCACTTCGAAGCCTATATCCTCCATCCCTTGTGTCCCAATATAAAACATTTACTCTCACCCTATATTAAATCCAGACAATCAATAAATTTAAATATAGATATCAGGTAGTAAACTATAATACATATATTATTTTATTTTGGATGGAATTATTGTATCTATTTATATATATATACACTTAATAAGAGATCATTTATGCATGTCTAAATAAACTTTAAATTCAATTAAATATTCGAATAATAGGTTATAACACAATTTGAGTACTGTGAATTTAAAATAACAAACATACAATTGTTGAAATTTACAAGAGTTTCTGAATTGCAAGTGTAAATCATAATTCGTAAACAAAATAAATCTGAAAAACTATAAATTTGCATTATAATAGTAAAGTATACATTATATATTAAAAGTGAAAAATATATTCAGATCATTAATTTTACAAGAAACCATTAAAATAATCATTGTATCGGGATCTCCCCGATTGTATTCATTAACAAGTCTCATACTTTACAATAAACAGAAATATAAAAATCAACTGGATCAAGGAAGATTGAAATTATTTTTTAATTATAAAAAACTAAGCACATTAATTCAAAGTACTCAATACAATATTATATTACATATTAGAGATGGAATAAATATGTGATGTTAATAACTTATTTTATTTATTCGATATATTTGTCTCAAAATTCAAATAAGCTATTTATATATATATATATATTTATTATGAATAATATATACATTATAGTAGGGTTAAATAAGAATTAAAATTGATTTATTTCTTATGAAGAGTTAGAGTTGGGTCCACGTTTACGTCCGAAGGAAGCTACGACGTTAACGAAACGACGTTTGTATTGTAATCGGCGCTTGGCACGGCCGGTCTTCTTCTTCCTTTTTTCCTCATCAGCTTCAACCTAAAATATTTAAACATAATTTAATATGTAAATAGAATATTATTATATTTCACCTGATCCCAAGCTATATACTTTCTTGAATAAAAAGTGCAATTTTGACAACTAAGGTCAGATATATTATTACACGTATAAAATAACTACATTCGGATATTCATTGTTTGATTTATTTTAAATTTTAAGAACATTCATGATCGTTATATATTTTGATAAATTTTTTTCTCCATGGGAGATTCACACCAAGATATCTAGCATAATAGACTAAGAATAATAATCGTTTTACTAATGAGGTAATATGTTAAAACAATTTACCTATAACAAAATTGTCACCGCATTAAATTGATTATTTTATGTTGTTAATTAATAGCATTTTAAACTATTACTTAAGATAAAGGAATTATAAGGTAAGTTTAAATATGTATTACCTTTGGGGTCTGTCCCTTTACTTTACCAGCACGAGCGAGAGAACCGTGAACCTTTCCTCCGAGTAGTCTCATTTCAACATCAAGACTAGCCATATTAGCATATACACTGAGTGATTCAGAATCAGCTAAAGGACGACCTTCACTGTATAAAGCAAGTCCTTCGACTGGCATGGATTCCTTCAATGCAACCATTGCTTTAATATCAGCAATGGTTTCATCTCCAGTCACATCAATGACATGAGTCTGTTGAGAGCGTACAAATATCTGCATATTGACCTGTTATAAAATAATAAATATAATTTCCATAAATGTAAATCAAATATTATTAACAATTGACTATATTAACAATTTATTTAAGTTTGAATTATCGATAATCACATTGCTCACAAAAGATATAGATACATTATTTACACTATAATTTCGATTTACATATAATGTTCTCCTAGTCAAAGAGTCTTTGACAAAGACATAAAAATTATTGAAAACTTCACAAAATACATATTTGAATACTTTTTATGAGACATCGAAGACATACGCAATCATGATGTATATTTACAGGTATAACTGATAGAAATGTCAATTAACCATATATATTTTAATCAAAATATATATATATATTTATGACTATTGTATTTATTAAGTTATTGAGTAGAGAATCCTTATACAAATAAATATATACTCCGATTACAATGTATCATTGGTTAGATATAATATAAAATTTTCGGATGTTTACGACATCATCACTTTATATGGTATGTAAAAATTTAATTTACAGATATAATTAATTTAGATCATAAGCAAATATATATATAACTGAATTATAAATAAATTATCTATATATTTTATTGACCATCAAATTAAAGATTGGTTTAAGAGGCACGAGTTAAAATATGATATTATATATTATCCATGTTTAATATCTTATTTATAAATTGTCATTAATTATTTTAAATTCACAGGAAATTTTGTAAATACTTGTTACATTGAAATGTATATTTCGATATTGTATACAAATATTTTACAAAACAAATTTATATTTTTACATTAAGCATAGATTATAGATACATATAATTAATAAACAAATCACGTATGTATATAACAATATATCATTAAAAAAAATAATTACAAAAAAAAAATATGTAATTACCTCCATTAGTTATTTATCCTTAGCGTTTTTGTATAGAGCTAAATTAGCATTGGTTAGATGACTCCACCCTTAATATATGTGTGAATGAGATCATAATTTATAAATATATATAATAGAAATAATTTGTAATGACAATGACCAATGTTTAATTTAAGTTTTAATTAAACAGATGAATGTGTTACTAATTATATGTGTTAAACAGAAGAATAATATTATATATACATATACAATAAAGATATATTTGGTTAATACAAATATTATCGAAGGACAATTAGTTCATATATAATTTTGTATACATATAATATATTTAAAAAATCATTCAAGTTTATTATTTATACATACAAAATCATTGTTATTGTATAACTTATATCATAATATATCTACAAATAAAATAATATATAAAATATTATTTAGAAAACGATTATTTTGAATATATCGATTTAATTATAATATGAATTTGAGATAATTGAGACATTACATATTTATATAAATAGCTTTATCCATAGCCTTGATTTAAAATATATAAAGTTTATAAATTTCAAACAAATAATATAAATAATACATTTAACTGTTATTCTCAAAAATATCATACTAATAATACATAGTTATTAATCATAACTCAATATTTCAATTTCAATACAATTGTATTTGGAACAACCGAATTTTAAATACAGAGTTATCTGTAATAATATATATATACTAAATATAAATTTTAAATAAAATTTGTACATAAATATTATAGAACTACGATTATTTATTAATAATTTTCGTAATAATTTAAAAAATTTACAGATTCATGTATATATTCATCAACAGTATATTTAACAGTATATTATATACTCGAATACAATTTAATATACAAATATTTATCAATATTTACTTTTAAAAAGATAATTTTAAATAACTTATAGATGATATAAAATAATTTTTTTTGTATAGATAGTTCACAATAATTTAATTTATTATACTTGATAATAATTCAATAATAAATCGAACTTATTCACACTATAAACTTGATATAAACTTACACGTGCAATTTCGATAAAAATGGCCGTAAAAGGAAGTTTACAATTTATTCGAAAAATATAAATATAAACATTCCAGTTTTATTTAATTTTATTAATTTATATATCTAAAAAATGATTAAAAATTCACTTTCCGTAAAATAATAATATATAAAATGTAAAACTATAATTTTGATATATAATAAATAAATTTCATTTATAATTTAATTTAATAAACCTTTATTTTTATTCTTTTTTATCCTTATTCAAATTTTTTTTTACTAAATTTGTTTATAATATTTTACAATAGATTTCCAATTATAATACAAGTTCATTTAAATACTCACTTATACATATTAATAACTAATTAGTTTAATTTAATTTAAATTAATTGTAATGGGTTATTTAGAACAATTATTAGAAATGGGATTTGGAGAAAACCAGTCGTTAGTTATAAATTATTTATATTTTTATTATAATAATTATAATAATTATTATTATAATAATATAATTATTATTTTGTCAAAAATATATCAGAAATTTATTAGTTTTTATTATCTTATTATTTATAATAAACCATGATGATATATAATTAGTTTGAGTAAAGGGTATGTTCGACGGCAAGGGTACGTGTGGGTCATTAATTTGGATCAGGGGATATGTTCGACGGAAAGGACATACAATTAGGACCATTATGATAATGATAATGATTATCATAATCATTATGATAATGATTATGAACATTTTATTTTTTTAATGCAATATCATTAACCCATATTTTTCTGTATATTTTATATATTTATCATAAATTTTATGTATACATTAATAATATGTTTAATTGTTAACTTAATTGTTAACAATATAAATATTATCACTGATAATAAAATAAAATGTGCATATTTAATATAAACATTCATTGTTTACATTTAATAAAATAATTTGTTATTGATAATTCTAAACTGAATTAAAAAATATAAATAAGTATAAAAAGTATGTTACAAATTACAAATTTGATGATTTATGAATATAATTTAAAAAGTGAGTGCTCACGAATTCGTTGATTGTACCGTACAATTTGTACGGTGATATTTTACGATAAATATGAAAATTGAGATTTTTTGGATTACATTCCGGTACCATCCATATTTCTGTCATCCATAAATTCAATATTCAGCCACGACCCTCCTCACAAATAAGCTCATCTTTACCGTGTACCCGGGCATCGGCGGGGCTATCAAGGCTATACTTGTCATATATGTACATGGGTAACCGATGAACTCGCGCGGTGCGGTGATCTCGCGCGTAGTGTAAATTCTACTATTTATAAATAATTATCAAATAATTATATTAAATATTATAATATTATAATACAATATGTTTATCATTGCGCACGAGATCGCTGGTGTTCGTCACATACACACATACACACAAACATACACACAAACATATAACAAACTTTACTTTATATAATAGATATAATACGGATTGGTATTTTTGGTTTGGTTTCCTTTTTTTATTAGCTTCGTTATATCCCGAATTAAACATATATGTGTGCTCTAGGATTAGTAACATATGTTGTAGGCGTCAGGGTATATATGCAGCTAACAAAACGACCGAACCAAACCAAACCAAAAATACCAATCATTAATTTATATAACATATATATATATATATATATATTTACACACATACATATAATATATATATTATATATATAATAAACTAGATCGAGTGCAAAATTATTTATATAAATATAATTTCAGATATTATGTATAAATATAAAAATAACATTATGCATAATAATATATATATATATATATATGTATAAGTTGTTATGCATCACATATATTGAATATATAGATATAAGAAATACATTACAAAATATGCTTTCACTTGATGTGTTTAAAATATTATTTAATACTATTATATTATATATATTTATATAATGCAAATTAGAATTGTTATTTATTAAATTGAATCCATTGACATATATGGATATATTTGTTACCAATTTATATAAATGTAAAATAAAAATAATATATAATAAATAGTATATAAGATGCTTATAATATTATATCATATAATACATATAATTTATATATAATGCAACAAATGTAAGTTTATTGTTACCAAAGTTGATCACAATACAATACTAATCTTGTATACTATATCCGTTAGTTTATTTATCATTCTAAATAAGATTTAGTGTAATTATTGCAACTAACCAAAGTATACGACTGTTTACCGTGAATTATATACTCATCAGTACCTTAAGTAGGGTACTGATACAGGGTACTGGTAAAGTACTGTAAAGTAAATACATCGTAATATCTAGTAGTATATTTCATTAGCGATTACGACATATATGTGTACAGAATCAGAGTTACAGAAGAAAATGAATAAAGATGATGAGATGATGAAGCTGTAATGTGCTGATGCTGTAACTTACTTGTCGCAGTTATATCATCATACTATCACATTGGCTATTCCTCTTAAGATACACCCACAACTATACAATGAACTCGTAGATCTAGGCTCTCTAGCAATAATCAGCACTTTGATATATCTCAGGATAGAAGTATAGTACGACCTTGACGTGTTCGAGGTAAGGTCGGTGTAAAAGGGAACCAGAATGCATTAGAAAAAATATTGAAATAAAAACGTGCATAAAGTTACTACATATCTTATGTTATCTTTGTTATATTTACGACAGTGTTTTAACATTCTATTTAGCTATATGTTAAAACTATTAATAGCAGTGTTTTTCAATGTAAATGCTATATATTAAAACCAATAACTACTATGCAAGATACCTCCACTGTAGACTGCGATTATTCTATCATGGTGTGTTCTACAAAACAGCCACATTGTCAAATTGATAACGAATGCCTTTATCATTATCAACACCACTATCTTTAGCTTTGAAAAACAATAAAACGCACACAAAAAAACAATGTATATTAATTTATATTAATTTAATATTATTAATCAACATTCATTCGGTAATTTTTATAATTATATAGGGATGGATATTTTGATAAAACTGAATTTTTAATAAAATTTTGCTTATAATTAAATATTAGTTTAAATAGAGATATTACGATAGAAATGATATCATATAAAAAATAAAATCAATTCAAATTGAATAAAAAACAATATTGATAATAATTGAATATATTTTAAATATAATTATAATATTATATAATTAGTTTAATAGAAATTGTTATATCTTTTTTATATATTATAATTATTATTGATTTTTATTGAATATTTTTATTTATAATTAAGATTATAATATATATATGTATATTTATAATATTATTTAGTACACTAGTAGAGTTTAATATGTAATTAAGATATATTAATATAATACTATAATCATATAATCCTAACGCATGTATGAATAATATGTGCCTTGATTTGGTGTGATCTATAATTAGATAAAACAAATAAGCTATTGTCAAGGTCATCATAGGATATATGTAAAGTTGATAAGAAATTGAGTGTAGCGTATGGCACGTGTGATAAGGAGATGCTGCAGTAGAATCAAACTAATATAAATTCAAATTATATTTTTATTAATTATAATGACTTTTAATGTAGTTGAAATAATGTTTATATATATTAAATACAACATAACAATATTCTTAATAATTTTTTCGGTTTTTTGGTATTTGAATATATCTGAATTGAAGATCAAAACACAATTTATTGATACATATAATCTAAATCCATTGATAACGAGAAGTAAATTATTTCTATATTGATGAAAATCCTACTATTTAACTGACCTATATAATATGACAAAATCGCAGATGCCATTTTAAAAAAGTTCCATTAGCGTATCTATCTTTTATGCGTAGATCAATTACGTGTCAACTTTCTTTACATCGATGGTCTATGTGCTTATTCAAATATACATACAAATTTTCAATTTAAGTTTCTAATTTAATCCATATTTAAGCTAACTAACCATATTTAGGTTTTTTTAAATTTTATATAAAATATGACATGATGTATAATTACTAATTATTAATTAGAGACATATAATTAAAATACATATCACATATATTAATAAATTGTTGTGGAATAATACTTCCGAATTTTATAAAATTATAAATTATAAATATTTAATATACTATTATATATTATGATACTGATTACATTTATATATTAATATAATATTAAATTTCGTATAATTATGTACAAAGTAAATTTGATAATGTTAATAAATATTTTAAATAATAATTAAATGATAAATATTATTCTATAGTTATTATCTATAAATATGCACATTTTATTTATGTATTATTAATATCAGTTTATTATAATATCAGTTACTATAAAAATATGTTTTTTCTTCAGAGTGAAAAAATAGTAAATGTGTAAAGAACAATGTATATGTATTTTAGTAGTTTTATACACACTGTAGTAATATTTGTAACGAGAGAATATGATTTAATCAATAATAATTAGATTATTTTGTAGTTTTATAATTTATAAAATACAAAAAAATATATTTATTATATTAACATTAAAATAAAATAACTAAATCAATAATATGAAGCATTATATATACAATACTATGTACTGAATAATACTTTGTATATCAGTGAGTATTAATTATAATAACACTTATCGTTGTAAAACTACAGTAATTATTATATATATATGAAATGTCATTAGTAAAGTTAAGTTGTTGATTCACAGTAAAAGGGCTCTCCACAAGTCTAACTACAAAGGGATAGAACAGGCAATGGAATGGTTTATAGCTATCTCTCTCTCTCTCTCACTCTCTCTCTCTCTCTCTCTCTCTCTCTCTCACACTCATTCTCTCTCTCTACCCACCAGGATATCGAATCATGCTGAAGATGCCGATATTAACGACCCCTTTGATGTACCAGAAGGTCAATCACTAGGAGGTATAATATATCACTATTAGTGTACAGCATTCTAGTATCATTGTTAAACATTCACTTAGATAAGAAAGATGAGAATGCTGAAAAAGCTTCATCATTGAAATGCGATGAGTTAGTAATAAACAGTCCACTGTTTATATCTAGAATCATATATATATATATATATATATATATTACATACAGATTGCATAATTATCATATTGTTCGTTTATCTGTAGTATATTCAAGATATTTGATAAATATATAAATTTTGTTTACCACTTCTGCAAATAAATAACATACCATGTTTGTCCAAATTTTATGAAATAATACTGGACTGTCCTTAAAATCAAGTACATCAAGCTAAATACATCTAAAGAGAAATACGAAAACAACAAAAATCTATTCTCAAATAATATTCCTAAATCTTTAATAAAAATTAACGTTTTCCAATTGAATAGTATCAGATATAACATATCTAGATCGGGTAAACATTCCTAAATTTATAACTGTGCAATGCACACAGTGTGCATCGTGATAATATAATACAATAATATTAAATACATCTGATAATGATAGACACTTTCTTAGATGCGTTAGAAAAATATATTTTAATATCCACAAATAAATCAATATGTATTTTTAAAGAGAATATATTTTTAAGATCATTAATATATAATGAAAATGAAAATTTATTTCGATATAAACTTGTTAGCAAAATTGCTATATCCTGCTTGTTTTCATGACCATATCCCATCCTTGTAATACTTATAATTATAATGATATGATAGTATTATAATTTATCTAAATCATCAGATCTATGTCTAACCATATAATCACCTGTTTGCAATTAAGTCATGGTGATTACCAGTGATAACCTACTTATCATTAATGTAGCGGACGTTTCACTAATACCCTATATACTATGTTACCCCCGACACCACCATTACCCCTACACCATCACTACTACTACTACCATTACTACCATTACTACAACAACCACTACCTCTAACACTACCACTACCACCACAACCACTACCTCTAACACTACCACTACCACCACAACCACTACCTCTAACACTACCACAACTACAACGACCACTACCTCTAACACTACCACCACTACAACGACCACTACCTCTAACACTACCACAACTACAACGACCACTACCTCTAACACTACCACAACTACAACGACCACTACCTCTAACACTACCACCACTACCACTACCACTACAACAGATGTGGCAAGCTACTATCATCCCCAGACAGAGCCCAGATGCACGCAGCTAGAACTGGTCACTCCAAGTTCTCAGAGTCAACTGATGTCATCATACCTCTCACTGATGAGGAGAAGATAAAACAACTGGACATGTAAGTTATCTACCTAAAGTATGCATGCCGGTACCTTCATTCACACTAAGAATATTTAGAGTGTCATTGTTATTTACACTTAATATAAAATATAAGGGTATATATATATATATATATATATATATATATATATATATATATATATATATATATATATAATTATAAATAACAGTATCTGTATCTAAAATAAATAATTCATTTTAAAATCTAATCCTGTCTACTAGTAGATATATAAGAAATGTAACTGTTTATTATTACATATTAAATAAATCATCGTTATTAATGTCCATCAAACTTATAATTCTAGATATATTTTTTAGTTTTAATTAAATATTTTAATATTAATTAGAATTAATAATTACATAAAATGCGATATATTTGTTCGCTAATTATTAAATATTGCACATAATTATATAAGATTTACTAAGTGGATGTTCTTACTTAAAGTATAGTTAACATATAGACATTTTACATATATTATAAATTATAATTTATTATATAAAGAATTATAATTTATAATTCACTATTTGCATAATGTCTTTATCATATTGAGAATAATATTAGATTGTACATTAATTATATGTAACATCGTATATAATTAATAAATATTATATAGGTAGTTGTTATCTCATTCAATGATATATTAAATAGATGTAATTATATAGATCATTATGGTAGAGAGAGAGTATAATTTAAATTCATATTTAAAAAATATTTTATTAATCATTTAATACCTCATTCAATTTTATTTTAATATAGTATTATATTGTATATATATATATAATATGATTACTAAATAAATTATATTTACTTTATGTTTGTTTTCAAAATAAATCGTTTACTATATATCCTAATATTTAAATAGTTAAATAATGTATAGTTATTAATATATTTAATTTTTGAATAGTATATTACCAAAGATTTTGCGAAGCAAAGATATAACACTCCCTATGCATGCAACGTAATTTAGTAATAGCCCCAACCGCTGCTAGCAGTAGTATCGAAATCACTGAAATAGATTTAGGTTCGGCTCTGTTTGCATACAACAATGTTTTCATTGCTCTATTAAATTACATGCAATATAAATTAGCTTTTACTCACTAAATATATACTTATAGCATTTAAAACATATATATCATATTTGTTTGTTATATATTAGTAATGAACACTTAGTTTTCATCATATAAATATTAATTTAAAGCATATTATTTAACATTTTAAAAGTGTATAGTTAAATACGAATTTACATGATAAACAACGCATAGTTCCTAAAAGTAACCCGCTATATGTGGCACCAGGGTATTTTGTATACAAATTCGAATTACACGATTTCGCGTATTTCACGATTTCGTTTATATCTTTCCTTCGGAAAATCTTTGATATTACTATGATATTAATTATTTTTAAATTATTCACTATTTTATACTGCATATCATTTTTATCATTTTTTTAATTATGGTTGAATGTTTATTAGAATATCTGATATATTATTTTCATACATTACATATATTCAATAACATGATAATATCTTAATCAATTTATAATATTTTAAATATTCCTATAAATAATGAATCCTCATTTCAATCGGTTGTTTGCCAAAGCTAACATTATTAATCATTAGTTTAAATATTCATATACAAAATTAATAACATTCGTGTAAATGTTGATGATAGTATTTATAGTTACTATAGATATACGTGTATGATACATGATTCGTTGATGCAGGTTAAGGGAGAAGCTCAAGGTCAACAAGGTAGAGAAAGAGGCTGAAGACGCTAAGGAAAGGAAGGCTAACGAGAAGATTAGGAGAGCCGCAGGAAGAGAGATACACTCGGCTAAACAGAAGTAAGTAGACAGTGCCGATAGTAGTGAGCTAGTGAAACTAATCTCGATGTTCTACTAGGTTCCAGGATATGGAATTGATGAAAATAGCAGAGGATAAGAGAAGAGAGAAACTCGCCGATAAAGTCGCAAAGTTTCTATTCAATATTTAGTTGTAGTCATATATAAAGATATTTGTTCATAATTATTATTTAAATAAGAAATTTACCTATCTATTGTTATATACACGTCTGACTGTTTAGATAAACACATATATATATATATATATATATATATATATATATATATATATATAAATATATGTGTTTATTTAAAGATAAAGCATACATGCATATAAGCAACACAGTATATTACAGGTTTATTATATTCTGACATGTCCTCACTCAACATCGATCACCGATATAAAGAAAGTGGATAAGCAATTGACGAATGCAATGCATATAAAAGATAGATACTCGAATATCACTTTTATCGATAAATTAACAAAATAACATAAGTGATTTTAATTGTATATTAGACATAGTGTATAGGACAAATATTTAAAAAGTAGGATTCTCGTCAAAATAGATAGAAGTCACTTCTCTATATCTATGGATTTAGGTCATATATATTAATAAAATAGTATGATATCTTCAATTAAAACACATTTAAATACCAACATTATGAGATATATTTTATTATATATATATATATATATATAACTATTATTTTTAGTATAGATAGTACATTAAAATTGATCGTAATTATCAATACAAATATAAATAAACAGCAATAATTTAAAATGTAGTAGTTGTTTAATAGTAGGTTTCGACTCTATTGCAAAGTGCCATTCAATTGCTTATCCACTTTCTTTATATCAATGCATCTGATATCTTCATATCAGTAGTATAATAACAATGTAATAAAGAAAAAAATTGTTCATAGATTTTATTATTTTCTTTAATATCTATTTAAAATCTGTTGTCTCTAAAATGAAAAATATCTGTAAATAACACCCATGATGTGTAGATTTAGTGATATTTACTTATATTTAGTTATGATTACTTTTTAACTACTAGCAACACCACTAACCATATCACTCCATCAACCACTAGTAACGCCACCTATATGCACCACTAGTAACACATACCCACACCTATATTTACCACATTCCAATAGACAGAGAGTTATGGATGCCATAGCCAGAGACAAGGCTGATCGTCTTGCCAAGGTTTACTTGATATCACCATCGATATAGTATACCTATGTGTGCATGTATTGCTTTATATCGCTAGCACTATTAATAGTATTTATTAGAAGTCAATAGATATACTAATATACGGGAGCAGTTGTAATTAGTATATTAAATAAGTAGGTATTGTTATATCTCTAATATGCCTAAGTACTAATTGCATAACTTGTAGTAACAATGTGTTAGCAAGTTCACTTCCTAACAGTTCTAAAGATATAATTGCACTGCATGTTTAAATAATGATGCGATGTATTATTATCTGTATTTACATTACGCTTCAATTAGGCTACTAGGCTATATTATAATAATAAACTAATATTACAAGCTAACGTAAAAGATAAGACAATTTAAGTTATTGTTTGTGATATCAGTTTTAATGTAATATTTGCATAAAATATTAATCAAAGTAAAATATAAATCATACATATAAAATATAAAATATTAAGTTATGTTTTGTTTGTTTTTAAAAAGAATAAATATAAGTAAAATATAAGATTAATTAATAACAATATAATAATCAAGTTTTCATTCGTGTAATAATAATATTAATGAAATATAATTTATATAAAATAACTAAATCCATATTTTTAATTATTTATATTATTATATATTAATTATAATACTTATGAAGTATTTAAATATAAGAATTTACCAAAATCATACATTTATAATAACTTGAAGAGCTGATGCATCATAATACTAATATTAAATAAGGATAATATTATTATATATATATATATATATTAATAATTGTGTGCAATGTATGATACCTGTTATAACCTGTTGATAGCAGAACAAATCTGGTGGAAGCATTGACGTAAAGTCTTCTGAAACCGCTGTTGCTGCTGCACCTGTTGCTATAGTGGCCCCTGTTGTCACAGAGAAGAAAGTATACACCGAAACTAGAATTCAGGTTATAAAGAAAAACCTAATTCAAGTTATACATCTAATAACGTCATAATTAACATCTATTGTATATAGATAGATGGGTAGATAGATGATTTATTTAGACACAAATATAACAAAGAGAGTTCTCATTAGTGTTTTAGAAATACTAATAATACATACATAAATAATCTATAATATAAGTAGAACAAAATAGGATTGTTAGATAATATACATGAAAAAAATAAAATGATTAAAAAATATACGAATATTAAAAATAACCGATAATAATATATATATAATACAAACACCACGTCACTTATCATCTCGTCTAGAAAATACCACTCATTATCCACTTTGTCACACGTTTTATTATAAACGAGTAGTATCAGATACAGTAGTAGATATCTATTAATTATAATGAATATATTAAAAAATATATGTTTAAAATACACAAAAGTATATGTTGCGTATCGCGAATACCATATACCACATGCGTACGTTAATCAATATACTTGTATTTATACTTTACTATTGAACTTAACCGTATTATAATTCATATTGTATTATTACGTTTACAATGTAAAATTTACATAAATAAATTTACATATACCGATTATAATTAAAAATATAGATATATATTAGTAAAAGTAGTTATATGCGAGTTTATTTAAATACTTTTAATATTAAAAGTAAATATTTGAATAGAATTAATTATTTTATATGTGATTAAAATTAATTTTTTTAAGAAATATTTGAATATAATATATATTATATTTATTAATTTATTTATTAAATACAATTTTTGTGAATCATTATAAATAATACACGTTTTTAATTAAAAATTAATATTAGTATATGCGATACCACTATTTATGTAATAATTTTATATTTGACTGCCTAGCGTGAATGATACTATTAATTGATATATTAGTCCGCTACCATAATGTTATCTAAAATAGCTCTTTAAGGGGACGAGATACCATTGATTTTTTCGGAAAAAAATTGAATTTCAAATTTTTTTTTAATGTAAAATTATAATATTTCAAATATTATCTTTAAAATGGTGTTTAAATTATGTTCATTACATTATTCATTTTGTTTATATTATATTATTTGTACCTATATAATCATATTGTTTATATTCATATATTATATTTGAAACTTGATTTACTCAGAATAATTATTTTGCATTTTGTATATCTCCAATTAATGTCTCTTCTTATTCAATATTGAATATTTTTTCTTCAAATTTTCACAATATTATATATAATATATAAATGAACAGTATGATTAATTATTCTATATATATAATATATGTAAATTTATATAAATTGTAAATTTAGTGATAATTTGTGATAAATATCTTAATTAATTATTTTTTTTTATAATTAATCATTTTTATATTATTTATGTTAATAATTATTAAAATATATTCAACCATATGATAAAGCTATATGTTTATAATAAGATTGTTAAAAAATTATTACAAAAACTTTAATATTATAAGAGTTTATACATTTTTAAAACATGCTATTTTCCCTATCTTTTACATGTATACTGTTTATAAGTAGCTGGTCCCCTTAAGTAATCCAATACTCATTATTTTTAGTTTATTATTCAGTCATATTATTAACATTTTATCCATATAAATTTATATATATATATATATACGTATATGTTTTATATATTATTTCGTTTCTAATTTGATTAAAATGATAATATTCTAATATTTAATTTTTTTTAAATATTAGTATAATATATTATATTAATAATAAATATGTGTATTTTTTTTAAAATACATAATTCCCAGGTATTCATACCCATTTTACTTTTAAATACATCTTTTATTAAAATTTAGTTCACAAATATAATTTTTCCTAATTATTAATTATCCCTTTATCAAATTTAATTACTTGTGATATGTTGTTATTAATATGAAATTACATAGAATATGAGTTCTTAGATATTGTATTTGATTTTATTACTACATTTATAAATATTTACTAACATAGTTACATATACATTTAAACAAATTATTGAATTTGTATTATGGATGAATACATAACGTTCACTACAATATACAAGTTGTTTACAGCACCATGTAGTACTTATAACATTCCACAGTATAGAAGTTAGTTTACAACTCTATTTATAATGCAGTTAGCAATTGGTAACTAGGTCGATCTGAATACATATTGAATTGTTTACTTTGGTTATCATATATAATATAAATATGTATATATATATAACTAAACTTATTCCTATATTAACCATCATTACTATATAAAATAATAACAATATATATTAAATGTATTGATAATAAATAATATATTTGATAACGGAATAAATAGATTTACAAATAAAGATAATATTTTATAAAATGAATAATTTACAGATACGTCTAATATGCGGAAAAGCGTTGACTCAGCAGTTTGGAGTGAACGACACATTGGCAGCTGTCAGGCTGTACGTTAAGCAGTTGGATCAGTCATACGAGTCCGACATAACCTTCATGACGACCTTCCCGCGTAGAGTGTTCTCAGAGTCAGACATGGGGTGTTCATTGGCTAATCTCAGTTAGTTACGGACCTCTAATTCATTAGGTCCACCCCGCTTAGACCCCCACCCCTCATTATATTACTCGCACCCCGATTAATCTCACCCTATTATGAAATATTTGCAATATTATATTTTATTTATTATAAATTCTTGACTATTTGTAATACTAACTGCATACCATTGTTTACAGATCTTGTTCCCAGTGCTGTTCTCATGGTAAAGAACCTCTAAGTGCATGCCCATTATGTAATCTTTATATATCTCTTATCATAATTATAATCATACTCAATAAATATATATTCTTATTTTTGCTTCTATATACTATCGCTTTATATAATTATCTATTTTATTTATAACAAATATTAAATTTATAATATAAAATAATAATATTAAATAACAATTATTAAATATTAAACATTTATTAAATTTAAAATATAAAATTATATTTATTAATTAAATATTAACATTTATTAAATTTATAATATAAAATTACATTTATTAAATATTAACAAATATTAAATTTATAATATAAAATTACATTTATTAAATAAATATTAACAAATATTAAATTTATAATATAAAATAATAATATTAAATATTAAATTTATAATATAAAATAACATTTATTAAATTTATAATATAAAATTACATTTATTAAATATTAACAAATATTAAATTTATAATATAAAATTACATTTATTAAATAAATATTAACAAATATTAAATTTATAATATAAAATAATAATATTAAATATTATATTTATAATATAAAATAACATTTATTAAATTTATAATATAAAATTATATTTATTAAATATTAACAAATATTAAATTTATAATATAAAATTACATTTATTAAATATTAACAAATATTAAATTTATAATATAAAATTACATTTATTAAATAAATATTAACAAATATTAAATTTATAATATAAAATAATAATATTAAATATTAAATTTATAATATAAAATAACATTTATTAAATTTATAATATAAAATTATATTTATTAAATATTAACAAATATTAAATTTATAATATAAAATTACATTTATTAAATATTAACAAATATTAAATTTATAATATAAAATTACATTTATTAAATATTAACAAATATTAAATTTATATTATAAGATAATAATAATAAATAACATTTATTACTAATAATATACATATTTAATAATTAATTAGTTTATAAATAAAATAATATTTTACAAAATGAATAATTTTTAGATATTTTTATATTTATAAATATTAATACTTATATATAAAAGTTAATTAGAATATATCATAAACCCTACTATCCATGAAATGACAGTGGCATTCACATGGGACAAAATCCATAATGAATTTGTAACAAAATATAATCCAAAATTAACAAAAAAAATATTCATTTAATGAGTGATTAAAATTAAATTATATTAATTTTTTAATTTTCATCAAAACATCATTGATATCATGTAAAATTAATGTTAAATAGACCTATACAAATATATAATTGATAACAACATTAGAAATAAATCTAATATTATAATATTAATATCTTTAAAGACAAAATTAAACAGATATTTCTCATATAAGGTTAATGAATATAGTGGGACCTAAAGGTTTTAGGGCTGTTCACATGAGCAATCTATTCTTGCAATCGTCGCAGAAAATATACTTACATTTTTGAGCTTATGAACTTATGATTATTTTACATCATTTATACAGTCGTTACATTATATAGTTATATTTAGATACATTATTTATATGAAATTATAATATAATATTATAAATAAATAGAATAATACACCTTATTTTATGAACTTATATTATATTATGATTTATATTATATAAGTTTTGAAAAAATATACAATATATTTATATGTATAAACTTATATTAAAATATATAACTAATATAACTTATAATTGTATATAGTTATATAAATGTATATGTTAAATATAATAATATCGTATATAATATATAAACTTATGATATATGATATAGGCTTTATGATAAAGTTTCTCATAACATTTATTCGTAGATTTACGTAATTTGTTACACTTTTTTAAACTTAATAATATATTAAGATCAGTATGCTTAGTTAATAATAGACAGAATATTTATATAAAAATGTATTCCAAAATTAAGTTGCGTTAATTTAATTATGTTTAATTGATAAAACTGAGAAGAGAATATAAATTCAAATTAAATATATTGTTATTTGTTTATCTTCTTTATAGTTTATAAATTGATTGAAACGTGAAGGCCATTGCATATGCATATATACTTGTGTGTGTATTTTCTTAACCAAATGCGTAAATATTCTAATTAGAATATTTAGTAATGGTCACAGAAAAAACACAGACTTTTACAGTTGCGGAATTCTTTCAGCCGATTGCAGGAATAGATTACTCATGTGAACAGCCCTTAAACACAAAACATCTGTTTACATGTTCAGAATATATTATTTATAGTTGTGGATAATTACTATGAAATAGTGAGCCGAATATTAATAAATTAAAATGTATTAACAATAAATAACAAAATATAAATATTAACAATAATAAAATGTAATTTATCAATATATTAATTTATAAATAAAGAATTATTTATGATAAGAGAGATGTTAAATATATATATATATAATATTTTTATATATATATATATATATATATATTCATGTAATAACTACTTGGATATATTAAATAAGCACACTAATAAATTATAATGTATCATATATTATTGTAATACAATAATAATGTTAAAACAACTTTAAAATAATATAATTAAATTGAAACTATAAAACGTAATAGTAATCATTACTTTGCGGGATATATGTATGTGTTCAGTCAGTTGTAGTAACTGCCATATAGCAGCTCTTATTGATTTCTGTAGATAACCATACATCATGTTTGTATCAGAGTTTAGTTGATCTTATAATAATGTTAAGGGTACAATAAGAAGATGTGTAGATATATTTTATAAATTTAATTATTCTAGTATTTATATTTATATATAATTTTAGATTAATTTATTAAATTTATAAATTAATTATATATAATAGAGAAAATAAATTGTATCATTAATTTATTATTAATCATTCAGATATAACATTGGCATAAAGTAATATATTAGTATAGAAGTCTATTAGATCTAAAAATTTAACTATATCATATTAAAAATAACGTATATAAAATATTATTTAAAATTTAAGATATATATAATATATGGGATTAATAAATTATAATAAATATTATTCAATTTTAAATATATTAGTTATATATATATAGTGAAATAAGTTTAATTAATTATAGCATATTATATTAAATTTTTAATAAGACATATTTAATTTATAGTACGATTTGTTGGTAATTGTAGGTAAATGACGTAACGAAAGAGGTTCAAGAAGCTAAAAGGAAGGCTAAAGAGGATATCAGAAGAGCTGCCGAAAGAGAGATACTCTTAGCTAAACAGAAGTAAATAGACAACACCTGTAGTAGTAAGCTAGTGAAGCTAATCTCGATGTTATAATAGGTTGCTGGATATAGAATTGATGAAAATAGCGGAAGTTGAGAGAAAAGAGAAACTCGAAAATAATCTTGCAATGTTTTTATTAAATATTCTCTTATAAATATACATTTTTTGCGATGTGTATTGAAATAACTTAGTTACCCATCTGTAGTCATATAAGAGAACTAGTCGTATATAAGAGAACTATAGTCGTTATATTTATAAAATATATGTCATATATATAAATAAGCTTCACGATATATTACGTTCTGACACGTCTTCAGTAACATCTGATATGCAATATGTGTTCACGTGTGAGGTGTTGTAACCTGGTTATAAAGAGAAACACTATAGTTCTACCATAGCTATACCATCGTTTATATAGACAATTCAATTTAAAATGTAATCAATATTCGTTCTTTCTAATGTATAATACGCTGGTACCAAACACGTAGACATTTAAACATGTAACCACTAACACCACTATAAATTAAAACCATATAACTCCCGCAACCACTAGTAATACCCACACTTATATCCACCACTGGTAACACCACATATATCCATTACTAGTAACAAACATACCCACATATCCTCTACTAGTAACACATACACACACACCGCTATCCACCACTAGTAACGCCACCTATATACACGACTAGTAACGCCACCTATATTTACCACATTCCAATAGACAGAGAGTTCGCGATGCCATAGCCGGAGATAAATCCGATCGTCTTTCCAAGGTTTACTTGTTATCTCCAGCGATATAGTATACTTTTACGATACGTATGTAATTGTATTGTGTTATATCGCTAGCTCTATTTATAGTAAATTGTAGTAACTATAAAGACTTGGGTAGCTTATGCTAGAACTTACATTTGTAAGTGTTAAGACTATAACTATGCTAATTAAGGAATAGCCGTAGTGTATATAACTATTAAATAAGTAGTTAGTTATTGTTATATCTCAAATATTATTTATAACAATGTGTTAGCAAGTTCACTTCCTAATAGTTACTAAGATATAATTGAACTGCATGTTTAAATAATGATAGCCTGAGATATATTAGTATCTGTATTTACATTATGCTTCGGCTATATTATAATAATAAACTAATCTTAGAAGCGTAACGTAAAAGATAAGAGAATTAAAATTATTTTGATAGCAGTTTCAATGTATGATTTACATAAAATATATGTAAAATATAAGATTAATTAATAATAATATATTAATCAAATTTTAATCTATATAAAAATAATAATAACGAACTATAGTTTTTATATTATATATAAGTTATATAACCTATTTATATTCGTATTTTTAATTATTTATGATGTATATTATTTATAAAATAACTCTAATTTATTTCTTTTTATATTACTTATGAAATATTAAAAAATATGAATTTACCAAAATCTTACTATTTATTATTTATTAGAACATGATATTTCAAACTAATAATATTTGTATGTTATACTTAAGTAGGATACATACATTTAAATAACTCAAGACCTGATAATAAATATTATATATTGATAATATTATTATATATATATACATATTAATAACTATGTATTATACATGTTACACCTGTAAGCTGAACAAATCTGAAACAACTGTTGCTCCACCCGTTGCTATAGTGAAACCGGTTATCGCGAAGAAGAAAGCATACACTGAAACTAAACTTCAGGTTATAGAGAATAACCACATAATGCATGTCATGATTAACATCTATTGTTTACTTATTATATATAACCTTTAACACGCATACAAGGTGTACACTTATATTCTCTTCTAGAAAATACCACTCGTTATTTGCCATCACACATTTGATTAGCGATATAAACGAGTAGTATACGTAATACAATATTGGATACGTACACACACATATATATTAATTATAATGTATATATACAAAATATATAAAGATATGTTTTAAATATATTATGATTTAAAAATATTAGCTTTATATCTTAGTTTTTGAGAATTTTTATAACTTTATATATATATATATACTATAGTACTATAGTATCAATTTTAAATATACATAATTAATATAAATAAATAGATATATAAATTATAATTACAACTTATATATTATTAATGTTGTATATAATAAAAAATATAATATATATTAAAGCATATCATAGCAGATCATAATACTTGTAATAGAAAATAATTCTAATATGTATTAAGTAGATGTAGAGTCAATATTATCACGATGAATAGTTCAAACATAACAAGTATTTAAATTAATAATTTACACCCGCCACGCCATTAACAAGACACAAACTTAAATACACAACAGTAGTATGTGCATATTATCACCTATATACCACACACATTCATGCGGGAAATAATATACTTGTATTTTAAACTTTACCATTGATTGATTGATAATTTATTTAGGCAAATACATAGTAAAAAATATAATCGAAAGTATAAAGTATAAATATTTTCTAACGATAACATACGTTATAGAAATAAACAGATAATAATACGAAATTAAAAAACTAAGTAAATTAAAACGTTTTACAGTCACCGTAAACAAACTAATTGAAAAATTATCGAAATAGAAATAAAAGATAGCGTAAAAATTATTCGAATATAGAAATAAAATACATTATTTTGTAATGGCATCGAAATATTCAATTTCTATTTTAACTTTATAGAATTCTTCTTATCTTTGTACCCTGTATTAGTAATCCATTGAAGCTTAATATATTATAATTTATAAGTCATATTGTATTATTATGTTTATAATGTAAAATGTACGTATATACCGATTAGCATTAAAATTGCAGATATATATATATATATATATGAGTTTATTTAAATCCTTTATTATTAAAAGTAAATATTTTAATAGAAATAATTATGCAATACGTAATTAAAATATATTGAATTTATATTAGAGTTATATTAATTGAGTATAATTTTAGTCATTGCAATTATGTAAATATAAAAGATAAATTATAAATAATTTATTATATTATATTTATTAAATTATTCATTAAATACAATTTATCTCTAATTTTGTGTATCGTTATATACAGAATACTCATTTTTATACAAAAATAAATAATATATACGATACTACTCTTTATGTAGTAATTTTATATTTGACTGGCTAACGTGAATGTTACTATTCAAATATCAATTAATGGAGGTAGTCTGCTAATTGAATGTCATCTAAAAGAGCTCTCTAATAGAGATGTATTAAGTTATATAACGCTCTTTTTATTTTTTATTTATTATTCAGTTATATCAAAACCCAAGATATACGATCAAGCAATAACTGTCAAACATTTTATTCACGGTCTAATGATTTATAAGACACATATAGCTATCTTGAATTGGTCATATTTATAAATATCTTTGTTATTTACATACAATTTATTTAAATTTGTCATATAATATACAATTAGATATATAATTACCTAATCTAGAGACTAATTTAGTACATTTAATATTTACTATTTATAATCAATATTAGATAAATTAATTATTTTTAGATTCGTATAATGTTATTTTATGTTATTTTAAATAATATATTATATTATAAATATATGAATATAAATTTAAAATTATTTTCAAATTAAACATTCGAATATATCACAATTTATATACATGATAAATATATATATGATAATATATATATAATATATATTATATATATATATATATATATATATATTATATATATATATATATATATATATATATATATATATATATATATAATTATGTTCATAAGTATAAATAGAGTATATAATTTGGGAAATATTAGAATGTGACCTTTTTTATTATGATCAATGGGAGACGATCAAAAACGACGAGTTGAGGGTTAAAGGTTACATTTAAAATACGAGTTAATAGTATATATATATATATTTTGTATAGATAACCTAGAATTAAACGTAACCCTGATCAACTAATAGCAACGAGAATGAGATTTTTTATATTGCTATTATAACTAACTATTGCTGTTATACTAACTACACTGGCTGCCAGTCCTCTACCGCATACAGTACAAACTTTCCATGACCATCCATAAAGCTATTCACCACAACTCCCCGGACTACCTTGCCTCTCTCCTACATCTACACACACCCACCACTCCATACCCGTTCCTCCAACACCTTTATCCATACCACTCTCCATCTACACAAACTCCACTCTTCAAATATACGATCATTTGCCCTCTCTGCCCCTTACCACTGGAACTCCCATCCCAAACATCTACGAACAAACAGATCAACTCCCTCCTTTAAACGCCACCTTAAGACTTATTACTTCTCCCTTGCCTTCCCTCCAACTCAATAATTCCCTCCCACGGATGGCCGATTGCTCACGCACTGATGCAGTCCATAAACCAAACAAAATAAAAGTAAGTAAGTATTATTGTAATAAAATTAGTATCATTGGAAAGCTTATTTAATTCTATAATATAAGTAATATTTTATTATTTATTTATTTTTATTAAAATAAAAGTTATGATCAAAAAATATGATAATAATTTAAATTTATTTTTTATGAATTATAATTTATTATTAATAATAAATATGCCTATTAAATGTTTATTAAATTAATAAACACTTATTTCTAAATAATATTAATATTATTAATAAATATATGCATATATTTGAAATTTCTATTGTATAAGATGATAATATGATTTTAAATTTAATTGTATCTGGTTTCTATTTACCAAAGACACTAATCTATTGTTATTTTCCATGATATAATTAAATACCCATGTTTCTTACTAGTTGATTGTAGTGACATATTACAATTTACATAGGCAACCTGGTATCTTGGGATTTTGTAATATTCTATTAACATATGTTAAAATGTATAAAATATTTTATCCATATAAATATAATGTTTCAAATTTGAATCTAATTTGAAATAATGAAAATATTCTAATTAATTATAATAATAAAAATAATAATTATATTCATAATTACTTCTGATGTGTTATTTTAAGTATGAAAAGGCGCTTAGATTACGAGTTTTTAGATATTGTATTTTATTATATTACTACATTTATAAATATTTACTAACGTAGTTACAAATAATTGAATTTAAAATATGAATGAATACATAATGTTGACTACAACATATAAGTTATTTACAGCACCATATAGTACTAATAACATTCCATAGTATAGAATTTTTGTTTTACAACTCTATTTATAATGCAGTTAGCAGTTGGTAACTAGGCCGATATAAATACATATTGAATTGTTTATTTTAGTTATCATATATAATATAAATATATAAGTAACGCTTCGAAGAGACATTAGAGCCATATGGTTATAAGTGAAAACTTCATGTAAGTTCATGGATGGGATGAAAGGACTCCACCAAATAGAATAACAAAAAAATAATAACACTATTTATAAACATATATATATATAACTAGACTTATTCCTATATGTAACCACCACCTCCATCATTACTAGTATATATCAAATGTATTAATAATATATACATATCTGTTAATGGAATAAATTGATTAATAAATTAAGATAATATTTTATAAAATGAATTATTTACAGATACGTCTAGTATGCGGAAAAGCGTTGACTCAGCAGTTCGGAGTGAACGACACATTGGCAGCTGTCAGGCTGTACGTTAAGCAGTTGGATGAGTCATACGATGCCCCTATAACCTTCAGGACGAACTTCCCGCGTAAAGAGTTCTCAGAGTCAGACATGGGGTGTTCATTGGCTAAACTCAGTTAGTTATTGATCTCTAATTCATCAGGTCCACATTGTACTCGCTTAGATTCATGCCCCATAACTCACTCCCAGATTATTCTTCATACCAAATTACGATAACTTTTATATTCAATTTCATTGTATTTAATATTTTTTAGAAACATAATAATTTATAAATTATTATAATATATATATATATTTTTAAATTCTTAACTATTTGTAATACTAACTGTATAACATTGTTTACAGAGCTTGTTCCCAGTGCTGTTCTCATGGTAAAGAACCTCTAAGTCAATTATATCTCATTATATAATCATTTATTTTTATACTTAATAAACATATATTCTTAAATACTTTTTATATATAATCTCCTATAACCTCGGTTATAGGAGATATTGAATATATACGTTAATTAGCTAAATTCATAAACACTATTTCGTAGGTCTATATCGTGACAGTGGCATTCACATGGGATAACATTTATAACGAATTTGTAACTAAATAAAATCCACCAACTTTTTTTAAACATTTAATACATATTAAAAAGGCGTTAATAAATATAATTGTATTTTTAACTTTAATTTAATAATTTGAATTAATGTTAATATTTATTCATAATTTATTTGAATTCATATATGTTTTCATATAATCCGATTAGAATTAAAAATGCAGATATATTTGTGTTTATTTAAATCCTGTTTTATTAAAGTAAATATTTCCATATAAATAATTAAGTAATAATAAAATTAAAATTTGTTTAGAAATTTAAATTATATTAATTTTATATTTTTTGTCAATACAATTATCATTGATATCAGATATCAGATTATAATAATATTAATATCTTTATAAATAATGTAAATTACAAAATAAAAATTGTTATTTCTCACCATAATTGGGTTAATGAAAACTTTTGATCTAACACAAACTTATTTGTTTACATTTTCAGATTTTATTATTTATAGTTTGTTACTATAAATTACTATAAAATAGTGAGAAAAATATCGATGCTAGTAATGCTATTCTTTATTAATATATTAATTTATAAATAAAAAGTATTTTTTATATAGATTTTTATTTTAAATATATAGATTCATTCACATAACCACTAATTGGAAATATTGCGATAATACATTGAAACACAAGGGTCAATTATAATGTAACATACAAGATTACACTATATTAGTTAACACCAATAATGTATCGACAACTTTAAAATAATATGATGAATGGTACTATTAAAAATTGTTTATTTATTAATCGTAACTAAGTAATTATTACTTTCCAGGATATGTTCAGGAGCCCGTTTCTGCTATAAAATAAAATTGTCCTAGGACAATATTTAGATATCTCCGTAATGTTAAATATTGTCCTAGGAAAATATTATTTAATCACAGCTATCTGCACCAGGTCAGTTGTAGTAACGACCATGGTCGTAATATGCATATTAGCAGCTCTTATTGATTTCTGTAGATAACCTTACATCATGTTTGCATTAGAGTTTAGTTGATCTTATAATACTGTTAAGGGTACGATAAGAAGATTTGTGAATATATTTTATAAATTTAATTATTCTAGTATTTGTATTTAGTAATTTTAGATTATTTTATTAAATTTATAAATTTAATATATAGAATATAGAAAATAAATTGTATCAATTACTTATTATTTATAATACTTTGGATTTTTTAAGTAACATTCGTTCAGATATAAACTTGGCGTAAAGTAATATATTAGTATAGAAGTCTATTAGATCTAAACATTAATAATATCATATTAAAAATAACGTATGAAAAATTATTATTCATAATAGTAAGCTATCACATATAATGTAAAAGTTAACAATAAATATATATATATATATATATATATATATATATATATATATATAATATTATATATATATAACATGGGATTAATAAATATCAAATATAATAATTATACATTGTGAAATATGTTTAATATATGATATTATTTCTAATACTATTTAATTAGATTATTAATTATAGCATGGTATATAAGACACATTCAATTAATACGATATTTTGGTCGTGTATCATAAACAATAACTGAAATCAATTATATTTCATATGAAGTGTTGCAGACGGAATTAGGTCAAGGTCGTCTAGGGATTTATCCTCATCTTCTTTAGAAAATATACGTTTCGGAAAAGTTGAGTGGAATGTAAAATCTTCCGAACTAAAAATACATAATTCAATTAATTAATATAAAATAAATAATAATTCTAATATACATATATATAAATGCATATGATATTTATTAAATTAATTAAAATTAAGGATATACATTTGTTAATATTAGTAATATTTAAGATAAAATAATTGATGATTATTTTTATTGTTATTGTTATTTTGTGGAGTCTATTCATCCCGTCCAGAAACTTATATAAAGTTTCCACTTATAACCATATGGCTCTAATGTCCCTTCGAAGCCCCTCTCATGTATATATAATTGTGTATAAATAAATGATCGGCTCTCGTTAAAACCATAGCTTAACATGAGAGCGTGTTAATATGTGTCCTACTGCTTGTGTGTCTGACTCATTGGCCAACTGAGCCACACAGGCAGTTAATTAGTAAGTACATTTATTATTAATAATAAAAACATATAGGTGCTTATAACAAGAGGAATAAAACATATCTAAATACTATTAATAATATGCTGTGAACGATGATATACTGTTATTCAATAAACATAGTTGTTATATAAATAGAGTTATATCTACAGCTTTACAATACAGAGGAGTTCATAGGTTAGTATGTTAGTGCTGGCATTATCTTTATATAAATAATTGTTATATTATTTAAATTTATAAAATGTAAGTATTACTTCGAATATGCAACTTTATCGTGTGTATCTTACGTTCATCATGATGGGAGATAGGGGAAGAGAGAAACAAATTTAAATTAAATATTTGTTATTTAAATGTATAGAAATATATAAGCAATGGTAGTGAATAGTGATATAAATTATATCATGATCTCGAGGATTTCGTTTAATAACATTTTAACAACATTTTCGATTAGTTAAATTGAATTACTATTTCTATTAGTTAAAATATACTGAATTAATACTTTTTATTAGTTAATGTATATTGAATTATAACTTTCGTTTAGTTAATATATATTGAATTACTATTTACTATTAGTTAAAATATATTCAATTACTAGTCGCGTGTTTATATTGTATAATGAATGAGTTTATATACAAAGTATACTTTTTATATAATCAAGTAAATATTATACTTTTAGTATTATAATATTAGAATAATTTGATATCGACTAGCACCACTATAATTGAACTATACGAATTCTTGCTTTAGTTAGAAGTAATTCCATGATATATAATTACTAATAAATAGTTAAATATCTAATAAACTAATATTTTTTTTACAATTTCCTCCTATAACTATTATATACATACATTAATATAGTATATTATTGATATATATGGCTTAAAAGTGTATTATATATATACTATTATAATAATATATATATATATATATATATATATATATATATATATAAGTTATAATCATAATACTGTAAAAGTTTGAATTATAAATATAAAATTATATGCATTAATGATATTAATATTAATATTTATATTACAAAATAGTAATATATATATAAATATGAAATAAGTTACATTACTATAATACATAGGATATTACAGTAATCATAATTTAATGTACAATAAAATCTGAAATACATTAAAATTGCTATGTAAGTGAATGCAATTATGCAAATAGAAGGACGAGCTGTTTCATTAATTAGTAGCGTATTCCTATCTACTATTATATTATATTTATAGGAATTATATATCAGTTTATAATGGTAATACCAGTTGTGTATAGGGGTAATGCGTGTTGCGTACAGGAGTAATAGGTGTTGTTTATAACATTTTAATTATACTAAGTTGATTATTCGAATACATTGTAATAGATACATTCTAATAGATATTTGCAAATATATTTTAGAATATTAGAATAAATTAGTACATTTTTTCGAATATTAAAATCGAGTGACTAACTTGTGGTGATTGATGGCTGTTTTAACCATGGCGAGGGTGTCGCAATATCTAAACTTTGCAATGAAAACTTGATTCTTGGAGTTCTTCACTTGTATAACTGCATTCCTTTGTCTCGCCGACGTAGGTCTATCAGCGCTGTTGTTGTTATTTTCATCATCACAATAACTTATATAAGTATGATGTAACATATGTTTGTAATATATAAAACTTTATTTATTTAATATTATGAATAATTCATTTATAATTTTTTCTAAAACATAGAAAAATTATACAATAAATTATATATAATAAAATAATATTTCACTATATATAAATACATGAATAGTATAGTTTTAAGAATGACATCTAATGATATATATAAAACCATTCAATTATAGTGGGAGAGGTCAGATGAATAGTTTCAAGGGTACTGGATTCATTCTGCGTATTAATATAGTCATTAATATAGTCATTAATATAGTCACTATTATTTGTTATTTATAAATAGAAATCAAAATAATCGTCATTGTATTATGAGATATAGTTTAGTACATACTACACAGGTGTGTAGTTAATGAGTGTAATGACCTTGACATGATCGGTGATGTCTTCTCGAATGTTGATGATGTTGCCTTTAGACGTGATTATACTCCTCGGAAGTTTCTGAAGTAGACTGGGCTGGTTAATGACCTTGAACTCCTTGGTTCTGTTGTCTACCACCTAGTGGTGGGGTTGATATCGATAATCAGCGCAACGAATGCTATATATCCTTATCTAGGGTATCCTTAATATAAGCTAAACATAGCTTCTGGGTATCCCTCCGATTATTATAGCCAATATTCGGTAAATAAATTCATTCATTCATTCATATAGTTGTTTAATATATGCTGGTTGTTCATTACACTGTATTACATAATGTATAATAGATCTGTTAGTAGCGCGATACCATAACGAGAGAACGTAACAAAGACTAGAGTAATTATGCAAACCGTTAATGAAATAACACACACATAACTGTAGTAAATGTACGCGAGGTCATTAGTAATTAGGAACATGGATAATCAAATATTACGTACAACTGTGGTAAGTGGAGCGAGGGCCATAACCATATTATTCGATTAATCGTAACGTCGTGTATTTACATTTTATAATCGTACAAATATTAGTAAATAAAACTACATTAGTTATAGTTTTATCCGTTTAAAGTTAGGGTTTATATTTGGTTGTTGTGTAAGATATACCACTATCACAAATGATGTAATCTTAATTACTATTAAATTACTAATAATCTGATATACGCTATGTTGTTACGTATCCATACTGACTTGATTAAAATACGACACCATTATTATGTAATAGGTGCTTGGTGTAATGAACGATGACATGCCAATATGACAACTGCTGGCAATGCTGTTAGCTATTCAAATAAATACTATAATCCTCGTATCCATATTGCTTAAACCAAATAACATACAAATATTGATAACTGTCGGTGTGGCTCAGTGGCTAAGGCGTCAGACACACAAGCAGTAGGATACGGGTTCGAGCCTCGTCCGGACCATTAACATAGGTCTTAAAATAATATTTAGAAGTGATCTTATATAATTGTGTACGAATAAATGATCGGCTCTAGTTAAAACCATGGATGCCTTAACATGAGTACGGCTTCGAAGGGATTTTAGAACAATATGGTTATAAGTGAAAACTTCATCTAAGTCCCTGCATGGAATGAAAGGACTCCACCGAATAATGATAACGATATTAAATATACAAACTTAGTGTTAGTGTGTGATTTTAGTGACAAGATAGGTAGGTCAATTGCGTAGATACAGCGGTAGTCAAAGTCTGTCAATCTGTCCAACTTTCCGTGCTATACACAAAAGACCCTTACTAGGGGCGCTGGAATGATTTTGTATGTAGGTGGGACCAACCAATCTAAATAAAGTGTGTGGTAAAAGTAGGGGGGGACCAATACATTGGAGGTCCCCCTATATTTTAATGTTGAGGGACATATCCCCCCGTCCCCCCTATTGCAGCGCCCCTAACCCTTAGACATATATATACATAATCTAGTAAAATATAGTGAAATATACACGCGCGTATATTAGTAGTAATACACCGGTACCATTACTGAGGATGTGACGCTAACATTGAAGTAACAGCCATCTGGATAGGGTTTCTGTAGTTCTGCGGGGAAGAATCCGTCCTGAATGTCGCTGAGAAACACCTTGGCGGATTCGTAGTCTCTAAATTTACCGTCGTATAAAGTTAGACCGTTCGAATAGAATTCCAGCGTCATTTCGTTGTTTATGAACTGTTTAATGTGAACATTAATGTATTAATAGTATATGGAAATGAGTTATTATATTATTGAATGTATAACTAAATGCGGCGGATATTGATTTTTTTTAAATCCCTTTCCAAATACATTATTTTTTAAAACCTGTTACCCACTTTTTATAACACTTTAATATAGATAATTGTTAAAATATTATTGTTCAATTCTTATTTTTAAAAGGAATGATTTAAAAATAATGTTGTAAGAGTGAATTTATTTATATTAAACAGACTATTAAATTAAACCTTTAAAAGGGTGACTGCATTGCACAGTGTGCAATGTATCTCAAATATGGTGCTGTGTGTATGTATTATTCTATTTTAATTTTATTATAATTTAGGTTAATATAAGATTTATTAAAATCAATAATAATTATAACTATAAATAAATATATTATAAATAGATTATATTCAAAATTAATTAATAATATTAAATTACTAGTTGATTGTGTTTACAAGACGACCCATTGCCACCTATTATTTACATGTAAATATAATATAAATATAATATAAGTTAAATAAAATAAAATAAAATAACTCTTTATAAAAACTTTAACTACAATATTATATATTCGAATCAGTGTTACCAGTGCCAATAGGCCACACCCATAGTAACACCTACAGCACCTGTATTTTGAAATCATCGGCTATAGTGCACGGGAACCTTTATAGGTATATATTTATAAATTATAACATAAAACATTATAAATATTATATAAATCTGAAAAGGATAATATATATCCATAATATTGAAATGTATTAAATTATATATAAGATTCAATTAATCTATCTTTATTTGAATATATATACTTTACTAACAAATATTTACCTATTTAATTAACATCTATAAAAGAAATGCACTATTATGATAAGTAAACAATAATATATTTTAATAATATTAAATAACAATATAGACTTGGCATTATGTTACCTTCAATTCATTGATTTTTCCCTTCTTCACTTTGAAGTCTTCCTTGTTCACGAGACTGTTAAGTTCTGAGATATTCCTGATAGCAAGGTCAATGTCAAGATCATCGTCGGGCTGCGTTAACTTATCTCCTCCGACCCATTTCATTCCGTAGTCGTAAAGAAATTTCTGAAAAGTTACCCATTAGTAATAGTATAATAGCATAATCCATTAGAATACTGTTCGATATAAATAAGTTGTAATTGTTGAATACATTTAATAATTGATAAGTTATAGTTAGTAAGAGCTGAACATTTGAATCTCCGTTATATGTATGTTATGTAGAATTATATTTCTCCAGTTTAATTAGTTATAATAATTATACTATAATTATATTGTTATTTTATTTAGTTTTCGAAATGATTTTATTAAGCTTACAATGAACTATTCGGTTATAGAAAGCCATTGATAAAACATTCCTATACCTAAGCTATTATAATATATAGATATATCTACGTGGAATCACGATACAGCGACTGCATGCATAACATAGCATATAATACCTGGCTTACACATCTACATATTATATCTTAAGACATTCCGCTATACTTCATGTGTATAACTAATAAACCACCTGGTAAATAATCCTAGCGATATAACACTCTCCAATATATATATATACCAAATACATTCAACTACAACATTTAATTCTAGAATAATATAACCAATGCATTTTATTTTATTTATTATAAAATAAAGTTGAATTTCTATATTAACTTTATAGGAATGATTCCGTATTATAGCTAAAATGTTGATATTTTCATTTGGAGATTTCTCAATTATTATATTAAATATTATTGTTGATACGGTGAAACTCTTACCCCACTATATTAAATTAAGTACACAATATAATGTATTCACCTAATATATAGCTATGATATTGCAAACTAATTACGAAAACCTGCATATCATCAATTTCAACTTGTAACTGAAGACAATCCAGGCATTGTTTACTGTCGTTCGGTGTAGCTAAGTATGTAAACATGTATTCATATAATTTGATCATAATTTAATTTAGATTTGCATTACTTTTTATATAAAAACTAACAAACTGATTTTTTGTAGATATTCAATTTTTCCTCGAGAATGGAAATTCTCTTTTGCTAGATGAGAAATATTATATTATAATTATATTTATTATTATCTATAATCGAAGTAAATCGATGATTGATATTTAATTTAAGAAAATATATAATCGAAAGTATAAAGTATAAATATTTTCTAACGATAACATACGTTATAGAAATAAACAAAGAATAATACGAAGTTAAAAATCAAAGAAATTATAATGTTTTAAAGTTTGACCTTAAAAATAAATGATAAATAATCTAAAATAGAAATAAAGTATATTTTAAAATAAGTATTATACATTAAACATATGTAATGATGATAATTAATAAGCATATAACCTGTTCTGCGACTTTCATATCTCTTACTTGTATTTGTTTCTGCAACTCGCATATCGTCTTCATCATTTGCAAACTGAGCTCTTTCTCAAAATCCTCTTTTGGTCCATTCTGATCCTTGATCACGTCATCCAGTAAACTATCGTAATCTGTGTGAATAAATGTTAATGTTTACTAATTAATTAAATATAATTAACCATATTTCGAAAATTATATTATTTTAATTACAACTATATACACATGTGGAACTAAATTTAATAATTAAAAATTTCTATAGAATAATTATATAGTTAAATGTAATTAAAATAATAGATTGAAGGTCATTGAATGAATATTTATATATATATATATATATATAATTATATTTTAATTTAAAAAGTTACAGTTTTTAATACAGTTAGGAGGAAATACATATACTTTTTGTGTGTGTTTAATAACATATATAAAAATGTTATACAATATGTAAACGCAATACTTACTATTTTTTATAAACTACATCTTATTATTTATAGAGTTTTTTAATAAATATATAATTTTATCTTATGAAATTATTAGAAAAGAGCTATTCTGATCAGCTTTGTACTAAAGGATTGTAATTATATGTACAGGAATGAAACTGTAATTATAAACTAACTAAATATCAACGTTAATAATTATGCTAAAATAAACGATTATATGGAAAATAAACAAATAATATAAATATATTAACATTTTAATAGTAATGATCTAATTATTTCTTAAATAAGTTTAAAATTTTAAGGTATAAATATATTTTATTAAAATTATTTAACCTGCATATAATGGAATGCACAATATAATATGTTATATAGATTAGTATGTTTGTATAATAAAGTAAATAAATTTAAATCGTAATTATATATTATATTATTATTTCTACTAAACATAGTATTACCAAACCCTCTAGTGATTACATAGAACTAACCTGTTTCTCTAAATGGAACAAAGCACGTGTCTTCACTGTGAACGTTTATAATGTATTATATTACTATTACTATTATAACATGTACATATTAATATGTTTAAATAATATATAGTTATTCGGTATAAATATAATATAACATAAAATCAATGTCATGATATTAATTAAGATAAATATTGTTTATTTAATTACATATTTAAAATATATAATTACAATTATGTATGTTAATGCATTAAACCTATTTTTAAAGGATGTTTTCCTAGTTTTATTCAAACTTGATAATGGACCGCTCATCTGTAAATACACAAATATATCTTAAAAGTATACAAAATATAAATATAATACGAAATATTATATATTATAAATCTGTATAGATTTAAATTTAGTAAAAATGTATAGTACCATAAATATTAATAAAATAATATATTAAATAAACAACTTATTTTATCATAAAATATTGTACCTTTTTTTGAGGGTCATATTTTATACAAATTTAAATGTATTAGTACGGTATTACATTATTTCTAATTGCAGATAATGTATTGTTTATGAGGGATTAGGTATTGTTATGATTAATTCTGTTTTCATGCGGAACCAAAAACCTTAAATTAATCTAGATTTATATTTATTTAATATAATATATATTATATGCGTATATTATAAATTTGTATTATTTAACATAAGTATACTTATGATATATACATAATATAAAATAGAGGCTGTCGTATCCACTCCGAAAATACCATAGCATAAAGTATTATTCATATATTTGGCGCCTCTAGTGGATACACATATAATGTATGTGTTTGATAAACATATGCACATATATACATGTTTATGTATATACATGCATACATATATGTATGCATGTATATACATAAACATGTATATATGTGCATATGTTTATCAAACACATACATTATATGTGTATATTATAACAGTTTAACTCGTAATAAGCTGATTTAATAAATATATATAAATTAAATATTAGATGACTCATCGCTGGTCCACATCACTTAGTAAATTATGACGCATATATTATATACGTCGCACATATCTATAGACGGGTATCTCCACTCCGAAAGCGCGTGAAACTCTATCGAATAAAATATTAGTCATATAAATATGGCGCCTCTAGTGCATAAAAACCATATATATTATATGTTATAAAGCAGTATATTATTAAATTAGCCAACCTTATAAAATGTGTATTGTGACAATAATTGTCGTTAGAGTATTATGTTGTTATATATATATACCTCATGAGCATATATAATTATAAGCCAATTATATATTAAATATAATGTTTTATCATTTATGATAAATATCACATATAATTAACGTAACGGTAACGTTGTTAATATATACGATATGCTATATCATAAGACTTGTGATAATGATGATACGTATACCATTATTTTAACTTTATTACAAGTTTTTAACATTCATTATTTATTTAATATAATAATGTATAAATTATATATAATTTGATATAAATAAAAATAATTAATATAATTTTATATTTTCTGAAAATGTATTTAAATTACTTAAATTATTTTAAATATTCCATGACAACAATATATACAAATAATTGTATTGGTTTTTAAATATTATTATTGGCAATAGGATTATTGGTAATTTCCAATAACAATATTGATTACTATCATTGGTATTTTAAATATAAAACTTAAATTTAAAATTTATAAATTTAAATTGAAATATGTTATTATTTGGATATGGATCATTAATTTGGAAATGCGATTTTCCTCATACAAAGAGATTGGTAGGTCATATAAAAGGATACCATAGAAGATTTTGGCAGAGGAGTGAAGATCACAGAGGGACTCCAGAATATGTTATCATCTATAATATTTAATATTAATATTAATATAATATAATATTTAATATTATATTAAATTAAAATTAAAAAATAATTTAGTTAATAATTTATTTAAAATTAAATTAAATTATAATAATTAAATTTAATATATTATTATTTGTATTATTATTCACCGGATAATCTAATGCCTGTTATTTTTAGAATGTACTGCATATGTTATGTAAGAATACGCTATATATAGATAAGATACACTGTATCATACAGTGTATGATTATCATATATCATATTATCATATGCCTAAATACACTGTATGATACAGTGTATGTGTATATTTTACAGTGTATTTAGGCATAGTACTACACTTGTGAATACGCTATGCTATATACTATATAATAATTATATAGATATATAGTATTTATGCATAGTACTACTCGTGTGTTTTACATTTGTATAATAATAATACTAATATATATATATATATTATATTATCTATGTGGAGTGTCTAAGCTCCGCCCCCTCGTGATACCACTCGCTCGCATTCGCATTTTCAATTCGCCGTTCATCACTTTTTTCCATCTTGAAGCAGGCCGACGTTTATTATTATTAAAATATCGGAGTTCAATTTTTATTTTGGGGTCGTGTTATTTCTTTGGTTTATTTTATTTTGGTGCTTTTTTAGCTGCATTATATCCCCAAGTGAGACTATAAAATATGATGTTACTATAAAATATCTCATAATGCGTATAATGTGCAGTAGTGCATATATATGTACCTCCCACCTTGAACTCTGACATTATTATAATAACAATCGGCGGTCTGATTCGCGATAATTCGGTATAAGTATAGATGCACATATTCAAAATTATTATTTCGTTAGCACTCTAAATAACTAAAGTAGCGGTTAAAATAAATTGAGAAAATTTGTATAAGTTTCCTATATTTAATATGTTCATAATTTGTAATCCTTACATTTATTATATATAATATAAATATCTCCTATAGTCTCGAGGTTATAGGAGGTCTTGATAATATAATATAAATATATATTCTATAATTGTTAGTTTTATATTTTATTAATGTTACTTTATTAATTGCTATTTTAAAAATATCAAACATGATACAATATGAAACATGATACAATAACTTAGTCATCAGATAACTATATTGCACATTCTATATACATATATATGTTTACACTGTCAAAGTATACTAATTATTATTATATGATATAAACATATAAATTGTATTAATAATCTCGGGATATATTTAGAACCAATACTTTCTTTATTTCGAGAGCTCACTCTGTACTATTTTTAAATATATGTGGCTATAATTTTCATAATTCAAAATAAACATCCATTGTATTATCAAGGATAGGACATTCGCTCGCTCTCTATGCAATGGTTACTTTTTGTACTCCGATCTAGATATTTTTCAGTGGTATATTTAATTATATTTCAATAATTTGAATAATTGAATCAAAGATATCAAGTGTATTTATTTATTTTTCAAATAAAAATGCATGCATATTATTAAATTGTATTTCTATATAAATATGCTATTAAAATACAAATTTATTTATATATTAGGTTATAATTGAATGATGTTTTTCTATGTTAAATATATCGTCATTATAAATAATATAATGTGTATTAAATTATATTGTGAATTAAATATAATCATATTGAATTATTTAAAGCATTTTTGCTAAAAATGTGTAATAATGATATGAATGATATGTAACACAAACAGGAAATAAGTAAATAAGGAATTATAATACATTATTAATTATAAAGTTGGCAAAATTAGGAATTTGAAGATATAATTATATATTCTATAAATGTATATTTATATTTATATTATACTCACATTTATATATGCGTATTATACTTATAACAATGTTATTCTGAAACAGTATTATATTCTACAATAAATACTCTTGAAAAAGGCCGATAGGTATTATTATTTCAGAGTTCAAGTTGGGTGGTAATTATACATGTCACCTAAATACATATATTACATATGATTGCTAAGTTTAACATATACCGAAATAGTAACAAATGAATATAATATTTATAATATATATATATTATTGGTTATTTTATTATGTATTTTATTTATTTATTTTTTTATTATATAATTATATATATATATCCAGTTCAAAGAAAGTACATATGCATATAGTACATATAGGCCATATATTATACACATGGGTTCATACTGTATACCTCAGTGTATGAGTCACTCAGTGTATGAGTGACTAGACTTATTTTATAAATGCTTATTAATTTTATTATAAATTATATTATTAATTATAAATTTGTTTTTATAAAATTATTCCTAAATTATAAAAAATTGTCTAGATTTTATGTTTCTGAAGGTTCTATATTAACAAATTTAATCTGTAATCTAATTTTTATATTATTTGTACTCGAGTTCCCGTAGTGATTCAGTTTTATATTTCTTGATTAGTTAGTTAGTCGATAATAGGTAGACAATTATATCTGAGATAACCATATTTATAATATTTAATATAATTGATCTACAAATACATAAATGACGAAATTAATTTAATAATACAATATATTATGATTAATTTATTTGTTTTGAAATATAATACAATATTTTAAAGTTAATATTAAATCATCATTGATATTATATATTGGAATCATATTTAATGTATTCCATGTTATAAATATAAGTTTATAATATCTTCTATTATATGATATATATATTTAAACTATTATAAAACTAATAACATAATCAATAATTTAGCCGGGTAGAGTGGTTACGCTGATACCAGGAAGCGAAGACGATGTTAGTATTAGTATGTTAAATACTTCAGTATTTATAATAAATATATGTATATTTCTTGAGTTATCTAAATATTGTTCTCCTTATGATATATATATATATATATATATATGTTTCATGATGTGGAATTTATGAATTTATAAACTTTTAGTAAATATTATTAATTATTTTAAATAGAACTTACACATTTATATTATTAATCATACAATTTTTATCAATTTAAAAAATATATAATATTTGATGAGTCATGCATCGAGATATGAGTTTATTTTCTCTAATGCGTGAACTTTGAACTTTATAGTAGGTAAAATATTTTAATTTCAAATAAATAAATGTTATTTATATAAATGCTATAGAAATGGGATAATTCTTAAATATAATAAATAGTGTTTGTGAATATCTTTTATATTAATCTTATAATACCTAAAGTTGAGGATATACTTATGCATATTCACATGTGTCGCCTCAGATTAAGTCTCAATTATAGTACAATCTATTCTGAAGGTATCTCAAGGAAGGTGCAAGCAACACGAGCACATTTAGTTTTAGTAAATAACATTAAATTCTATAAAATTCTATACGCTTAGATTATCGATTTAGTTTACTTGTGTTTATCATCGTGACTATGTTAGAATTATATGTAAGCGTAATTTAGTTTTAGAGTGTGATTTTTGTATCATGGAAAGTCGGATAGGTAGTCATGCTATCGTTGTATGATACAAATTGTATGTATACAACGTACCAACTATCCATCTGACCAACTGTTCATCTGACCAACTATCCATCTGACCAACCTTCTAGAGCACTATAAAAGCACACCCTTCACTCAGGTTGTGTACGGGGCCGCTTACTTCATCAGCGCTGAAGAAGAGGTCAAGGTCAAACAAGATCTCGATCATCGGGAAAAAGATGGATACGCGATCAGACAGGTTATAGAGAAGAAGAGAGATGATATCAGATAAATATATATGAAAGTCCTTTCGGTCATGACTGGAATATTCATATGAGTCTAGATATTGTTTTTACTGTATCGTGTTAGATATTGTTGGAAGAAAAACAAATATATTTATATTAATTAATAATTAATTAATGTTTTTAATAACTATTAATTCAGCATTTAGTTTGTTATTTTATAAAAGTTTCAGTACAAAAGTATATACATATTTCGTCTGAAATCCTATTTGTATTATATCGCCAATAGCCGCATAACTTATTCACAACGTTTATTGTATTAATTAAAATAAAGTTGTATCTATCTATCTATCTATATATAACAAATACATATACGCATGTTTCAGACTATGTTTTATCCTAACGATGGAGAAACTGCACCCTTCAATCTGGAAATTTACATCGGTAAGCAGAATATAGTTAACTTCTATTTGTAGATTGTATAAATATATCAACTAAAACATAACCACTGGAGTAGTATTTGTATATCGGTATCAAATTATTAGAAATGTATTGTATATATTAATACTAAAAATATATAAAAGCAATATTAAATATTAAATTGTATTTAATTTATAATATTTTTTTTAGAAATATAGTTTCACATAATTGATGTAATCTCATAACTATATTATTGTAGTGATAAGTTATTGATGTAAATAGAATATAATAGTCAATATAATATATAACTTGTATTTATTTATATCTATATACGTATAGTATGTATATTAACCATGTCAAGCTGTGGTTTTACTTTATAGTCAACTAGAATACATGTATTTAGTATTAAATAGATACTATTACATAGTATCTATGTGTACATTTGACTAAGTTCAAAATGAAAGTTACATCCTAATCAGATGGACATATTTAATATGCCAATCACTTTAATAAGTGGGCGTGTCTAATCATACTAATATGTAATTAATCTTTATGATTGTAAATGATATCTGAACAATCTTCTCGTGTTATTACTGCACCACTTCCACTATCTAATGCATACATCTGTTTTCTTTTTATAATCACTATATAACTGTTTCTTGTAGATCAGATTTCAGTATTTTCAATCTATCTTTTTATCTCGTTTACAAAATTCATGTAGTATCTTTACATAGTAATTCTCTTACTGGGACACTACAGTATGACATTCTCAAATTAAACCTTAATAGAATTAGAATAGATTTATCTTTACTTTTAATCTTCTAATAAATTTAAAAATTACAGGAGTAGTAATATCAATGATTCCCCATACTTTATGGTCTGCTTTTATTCCTTCATAATTAATTCTATATCTCAAAAAAATAACTTCGCATTGGCAAATACAGAATTAGCTTGATTCAATATCAAACATGCATTTTCTATTTCGATAATCATTACAATAAATATACATAATAGATTTAAGAATATTATAATTATAACATTAATAGTCGAATAGATAATATATTACAAACGTATATATGTAATAGAATCCCAATAGATCGCGCGCTATCGTCATTTAATCGCTATAATCGTCGTACAGGCGTCGAAGATTCGGCGAAGAACCCTTTCTACGCGGGAGAGTCGCCCCTCGAAGTGTTAGCCGAGCGTATAGTGCACGCGCACGGACCTTCGGGACCTAACCGCGACTACCTGTTCCACCTGGTGGCGGCCATGAGAACCATCGCTCCGCAACACCCCGACGAACACCTCGAGTCTTTGCATCTGCTCGTTAAATCCATCCTCGACAGCGATGATCACGGACGCGTTTAACACGTGCGCGTTGAACACGAACCTAAACACGCGTTCAACACATACCTAAACACGCGCTCGTTGAAAGCGCGTCTAAATACGTACATTTAACACATATCTAAACATTTGTCGTATCGACACTTATCTAATTACGAGAGGTGAATACGTTTCTAATCACTCGCGTTCTAAACAATCTATCTCAACACTCGTTATAGAGTGCGTTAACATGTACATAAACGCGCTTATCTCGATATTAACACGCTTAATAATTAATTATATAATAAATTAAATATATATTTATTTATACATATTATATAGAAATTAATAGAAACCGGATTTATTATAAATTTACTTTTTTTATATAAAATCAATTATATTATAAAATATACTTTTTAATAAATCCCTCAAATAATGTTGTAGTAGACTAATATTTTGTCTAAATCTAGATTATTACAATAAATGATAACCTATCTCTAATACATCTTTATCTAAATTATAATGTATAACTTAGGGTTAATTAATTCTAGATCTATGTTCATCGATAACAACCTAGATGTACCTTAAACTTAAATCTTATTCTAACAGGTAATTTAGTATATTATATTATTTGTTATTATGATGGATGAAATATGCTAATTTTTAAAATCTAAGTATTGTATTATGTAATTATCATTTTCATAATGTATTTATTAACTATCCATTTAACAGATTTATATGTTAAAATTGTTATAATATGTGCATAATTTAGTAAATGCATCTAGTTAGGTTATTTTTTTATTTTATTCCAGATATCTCAATTTATTATTTGAAACTATTTCTATATCTTTATTATCTCCTAATAATTAATCTAATTTTTGTTCTCCATAATTATATTTCTTTATTTCATAAGCTACATATATTTGTTTATATCTCTGTTTTATTAACATTTGATGTTCTTCTACATATAAATATTATGTATTTGTATTAAATATTATAAGGGTAAACTTATTTATAATTTGTATATATTTAATACATTTAAGAATTAGTAAGATATTCCATACTTTGAAATATATAATCTATAGGTATAAATTTATTACAATGATAATATTTGAACCCTATTTATTAGTTACTAAATAACTGTATAGTATATACAAGTACAGTGTATACACTTATATAATTCTTTATTTTGATATAATATATTGATTTCTTGAAATATAAATTGTGTGCATAGATAAGTATGTAAAGTTATTTAGAAATAAAATAAGAAAGTATTGATGTAATTGATGCCTTATTAAAATTGAATGAATTATTATTATTAGGAATATAAGGGTATAATTACTATTTGGGAATAATAAATTTAATTAATAATTAATATTTATTTAATTTTAAGAAGATTTGTGTAGAGATTACGAATATTATTAGAATACTAATTCTAACAGAATATTATAACTTTTTCGAATAAATAATATTTAAACTTACTTTATTATGAGCATTGTCAGATATAATAGATGAATTCATATCAGGATAACAATATATTAATTATTGACATGAAACGAGTATATTACATATATTCAGATAAGTCTAAAAAGAAGCATTGTAGATTAATATATAAGTTACATTTATTGTAAAAACATCTCTATATAAATAAGTATTCTAGACATACTAATTAGTTAACTTGTGTAGTAGATTACAATTATATATTTACAATTTAGTTCCATTGATATTCATCTAAATATGTATAGGTATACCCAAATACGTTATATATTTATACAGGCTTCGCCCCTTAGATGTCTATGGGTACAGGGATCGGCTAGGCTCCCTGAGATCAGGTAGCCCCCTAAACTTGTTTCACATTAAGTTTTTTTCATATAGTATTTACTAGATATTCAATTATATTTATATTTTATTTTATAATTTTATTTATATTATATTTATTTATTAGAATTTATGTATTTTAGTTATATACATTATAGTGAGGATCAAATTCAGTATTTTTTGTTTTATAAAATATGGTAAATATTAAAATAAATTTTAATAATTTAATTGTAATTAATTAATATTTACCCTATCATGAGCAAACAACTATTTGGTTTTCTAGCTAAAATAGGAGATCAAATTAATAGATCATAGAATAACAGTAACAGAATAAAATATCCAACCAATCCCAAACCCAAACAATAACACTACAAAATATGAAAAAATAAATTTAAAATATCTTCTATCTGATCTCGGAAATGTTTGTCCTAAACGTATAAGTGGTAGAGCATCTTTTCGAAATAAAATAAGAATATTTACTGATAATATGTATATATATATATATATATATATATATAGGAATAAAGCAAATTTAATTGATATCCATTTGTATATTATAGTACTTTCACAGTAGGTTACTCCTAGGTGGTTACTACAATTTAATTCCGCAATGGAAAAATAAAATGGTTTGATAAATGGTCCCAATCATGGGATTTCTTTTATGAATCACGTAAAAAAGATCCAACTGTTGATTGACTACCAGTGCACTCTCCTAAAAAGTATTATTTTCAACTCCTCAATGCTAGATCAGTACGAAATAAAGTTGATTTTATTACACAATTAATAATTGATTCTAATTATTCTATATCTGCTATTATTGAGACTTGGCTAACTATTTATGATTCTGCTCTAGCTTCATACCTTATAGCTTTACTGACCCCTGATGGTTTTAAAGTATTGATTGCTAATAAGTAGGCTATATAAGTAGCCTATACATCACATCGTCGTAGCGGTCTAGATCTGTTATTACGGAACTTGAGCTTATTTCGTCATCTATAGATGTTAAGTCCACAGTTGGTTTATATATTTTGTTTCATCTAGAACATCGTCAGAGAAGATTAACTCATCGTTGTATCTTCCTTATTTTAACATACATGGTGTTCCACAAGGCTCTTTTCTTGGACCTATTGTTCTTGGCCAAGAACAGAGCCTTATTGAACACTATGTATGTTAAAATAAGGAGGAGTTATAACTATCATCTTTATGCCGATGATTTTCAGATATATAAACATTTCCTAGTTCTAGTGATTATGGTCTGATTCAAATGTCTATAGACACATATACACATATATTTTTAATTGTATTACTGATCTCACTCATTGGTTCTCTCATAACTCCATTTCCTACAATATGACTAAAACTAATAATATTATATTCACAAGACCCGGTTCTCCTCTATCAATCACTCATCCTTTTCTACTACCTCTTCCAACTTCTCAATCTATAACTACCGGTTTCACTATAACCTCTCACCTAGACTACTCTACACACATTAATAATATGATACGCACTGCTAACTATTTTCTATATAATATTAGAAAATCTCGTTATAAACTTACTTTTGCCATGACTAAATGTTTAATTCACTCGCTGGTATTAATTAGACCTATCTACTAATGTTATTATTGTATACGTTACCTGTTAACCTGATCATACTGGCTTTTTTAATTATATTAAATGCATATAAAGTTATGTTTATATAGTGTATAATATACACACATATAGTGAATTTTTATGTATTGTTTATTTATACCATGAGTAATACACATTTGCGTAAATATAAGTAATAGAGTATACTAGTAAATTACCAGTAGTGATATTATTACTTATATACTAGTTTATATTCATTACAATTTAGTCTTAAAATATTGTGGGGCTTTCCCCCCCTGGTATACATTTCTGGCTACGGGCCTATATGGGTATAGGTACTATCCTACCTATTAATAGGTTTTATTATATAATTATATATCAATAGATTTTATTTAATTAAAGTTTTATATTATATTAATTATAAATGTATTTAATTGTATTAAAAAAACGAAAATTGTGAATATAAACTCTAACTTAAATATAAGATAATGTGTATGAATTAAATATGAATATAAAATTAGTGATGGTACAGTAGTATATAAGGCCGCTGGAACTAGTTTTTCCCAGCGGGGGTTTTAAGAAATAAATATAATTTATTAACTAAATTCTATAGCATGACATTATTGTAAAATATATCTTGTAATATATAATAGAGTGCACATTATGATTTATTTTATATGTTAGAACATCTAATTATAATTATACTGAATTAATTAACAAAAGATGAATCTTATAATGAATATATATTCAGGATTATATATTCAGATATATATCTGGATTAAAGAAATATGTATGTTATAACAAGAATAAATCCCAAAATAGTGTATATATATTATGTTATAACAAATATGTATATACTTATAAAATGTCTTCTAAAATTATTTCTTTGGCAAAATTCTTTTATCAATGTATTGTCGTCAATATAATTTAATATATCTTGATGTTCATTGAAGATATCCAATATTTTTATTTGTGTTGTGACCTTAACCACATCTTCAATATTCTTAACATATAAAAGCTTCTCTACTAGGACACTGACATACTTGGTTTTACCATCAATAATTTGATTAATTTTGTTGTTTCTATAAAAACAATTAATATTAAATTAATAAATCTATAAGATATTATTCTTCTAGATTCTTTTAAAATATTGTCTAAATATATGATAATTTGTTCATTTGTTCTGTACTATATAGATTAACATATTAATGAGTAAAATAACATATTAATTGAGAATAGACTTTGATCCTATTACATTTATATAAGGAAACATATTTTAAAACTTATACTTTTAATATATTTATAAATATATATTTTTGTAATCAACAATAATTATTATAAACCATAGGTAAAACTAACCAATTATTCTAATAAAGTGAATATATCAAATGCTATATTTAATGAAATATATGTAGGTTATATGTTTCTAGTGGAGTATTCTTATATGAATATGATTTGGCGATTTATTCAGAACTATTTACGCTTGCAAAACATATTTGAACACCAATATTATTCACTATGGATGTTTTACAAGAGAAGCATGTGCATCTTTACATTGAGCAACATATTTACACACATAATATATAATCGATGATAACTACAATGTGTGTAAATGGGTATCCCACTAACAGTAGGTAACCTATTTCCGAAAATATTGTTAGGAAATGTTGCTAGAAAGTGATTTTCTAGCAAGTTGTTGTGGGATACCCCAATTAAAGTTATTAGGTTAAATTTAACTTGCTAGATTATAACTTTCTAGTAAACATTTCCAGAAATACTGGTAATGGTACCCCCTTAATATGCTAAATATTGTTATTTTTGTATCATGGCTTGTGTTCCTTTATATCAGCTTACTTATTGAAGCTTATATCATAACATTGATGGCGTAAATTAGACATGGATAGACCGAGACGAATAATGATGTTTTTCAGATTATTTGCAATAGTTTCGCCAGTACTTAGTGAAGGATATATATAATCCTAGATGAATAAATCCTATACATTTTTAATAATTGTATTTAAAGTTTAAATTAAACAAACACAAATAGTTCAATTTATGTAGGCTAACAAATAAACTAACAAATAGCGAAATAGAGTATTTTTCTTCATTATAAATTAAATCTAATTATAATATATTGGAAATTGTATTATATTTTTTAATTAATAAGCAAAAATAATACATTATAAATATAAAATGCATAGACATTTGATATATAATGCTTCACTCTAATGTCTATGATAACATTATTAATTTCTGCTAACATATAATATCAGAGATTATAATAATATAAATAAAAAAGACTTCATTTTACCTAAATGGCAGGGGGGGTTTTAGATATCAAAACTCCTCCATTATTTTGCCAGGGGGGGGGGGGGTTGCAACCCCCCAAACCCCACCTGTTCCGGCGCCCATAGTAGTATACTATGTATGGTATATATTAGATACCATATATGTAGATCATCTATAGATCCTTAATATCTATGTTTTAATATATGCCATATATTTTTATTATAATTGATTCCTATCTAGTTTAATATTTAAGTACAATGTTTAGTATCTAAATTTATGCAATGTGGTCTGAAGGAACATTTAATAAAAACTGAAAATAAGATGATTATTAAATGTATTGAATACTAACAATTAACATGAACATATAACCTATAATGGAAGATATTTTAATGTTATATGAAAGTTAAAACAGATGAAAGTATAATAACTATACTATTACAGATGTAGGTGTAGGTGTACTCAGCTAACAGTGATAGCCTCATAATAGCATAACTAATAGCCTCAAATGTTTACATTGTACTATTATGCTGCTATTATGAGGCTATTACTATTAGCTGGGTAGTCATTTTATTTATGAAAGATTAATCATATAATGAAGAAACATTCTATAGTGTATCTCATTTAATATAGGTTATTATATATATATATATATATATATATATATATATATATATGGCTTCTAAGGGACATTAGAGCCATATGGTTATAAGGGAAAACTTCATCTAAGTTCCTGGATGGGATGAAAGGACCCCACCAAATAAAAAATAACTAACAACATATATATATGTATATATATATATATATATATATATATATATATATATATATATATATATTTATAGGCGTATTAATGCTACTTTTCAAATAATTTGAATTTATATAATGCATAATAAGACTAGCAGACTTTTATATAAATTAAATTACATTTATATTGTAAATAAATATATGATTAATTCAAAGATTTCACACATTGGAATGCTACTATAAATGTTAGTATACTAAATATGTGAATTAATAAGTGAAATAGTATTTAATATGCATATATTAATATGCAAGTTTGCTAACCTTACGGAGGTTGTAATTTTAGTCCTGTAATTTGGAATTAAAGAAAGCATACACTAATAGATGGATGGTATACAATTGACATCAAGGGAATGGCTTGCATATATTAAAAAATAATTATATATAATTTAATGCCCCTAATATATATAGGCTTTGTAACTTCATTATTTACTTTGAATACATATTAATATAAACTACAAAAAAGAAGATATTATATTAAATTTATATTTTCCCTTAGCGAAAATACCTTAAAGCATGCACTACATTAGGTTAAATATAATGGTAATATATATGTACAATATAGGTATACCTACTGATATCATATATGATATATCATATCAGTGATATATGTATCAAAAAGACATATTTACTATTATAACCTAATTTGCATACTATTAATAGATCGTTTATTATAGGTATTTTTTAAGTGGAAAATATTAGGTATTTATGTTAATTCATTTTGAAAAATCTTAATTTGATATATTAACAAATTATAATTAATAGAAATATTTTCAACGATTTCCTAGAATTTTCTAATATTGTTTATTTATTAAAATTGTTTATTTTCTCAAAAAAATTAAATTAAAAATATAAACTACTATTGATATCGATTAATATTAATTAATAAAAGTAAACAATTACGTAAATATTCGCTTCGTACCGGAAAGTTCTAGAAGAAATGGCTAGAAAGAGTAACAGATCGAAGTCTGCCTCGGCTAGGGAAGACAGCGCTAGAAGAGGGGGAAGCTCATCAGCGTCGAGAAGGAGGAGGAGGTATTCATCCCCTAGGTACGTGCTGAACAATAGGGGCGATTGTGTAAGAGATAGATCCTCCTCCGCTGCGGCGGCAGGTAAAAGATCGACTAAAACGTCGGTCAAGAAGTCGACTAAAACGACGGTTAAGAAGTCGACTAAAACGTCGGCGAAACGGTCGCGTAAATCAGCTAAAATGACTGGCGGCGGTGGTTACGCCCCTAAGTTCAAAGTTCACCCGTTAGAGAACTACTTTCACCTGGACGTCGACTACTTCTCGGTGCTGGAGTACTACGCCTACCTAGTAGTGGTGTTGTCCCTGCAGGTGTACGGACTTTATCACGCTTACTACGAAACTATACGCTACAAACAATGCTAGTATTCTGTTATGTAATATAATGCATATAATAGTAACTATGTTACTATATTACTATAGTATACTATATTACAATATAGTAGTATACTAATATTACTATATATATATAATAATAAATACAAATACCACCTACACCTCAACCATAACCACAACTTCTATTTCAGCCTATATACTGTTAGAAATAAAGGTTATTTAAACTCAAAATAAAGGGTTCATTGGATGATTATCTACGCGAAACCTTTGTGGGGTTCTTTGGAAAAAAATAACATAAATAACCCTTTCTGAATATTATTTAAAAAGGGTTCTTTGGACAAAAATAACACAAAGAACCCTTTCTGAATATTATTTCAAAAGGGTTCTTTGGGCCCAAATAAACTAAAGAACCCTTTCTGAATTTTATTTATATAGGGTTAATTGGAATTGTAAATATATAAGAACCCTTTTATTATTTGGTATTATAAATATATAAGAATATATGTTAGATTTTTGGTTCCTTATTATAATATAAATAAAGTTTAGTATATATATATATATATTATAAAATATATAATAATATAATTTAGATAAAATATATAAATTTAAATATGATTTATTGATCATTTTTCCATACAAAGTATAGATAGAAAAATTTAATAATACTTATTAAATAATTAATCTCCACGGACATATTTAGTAAAAAGCGAAATATTTATGCATGGCGGAAGAGAAACCAGAGTATTATAAAAATGGATATATTTGCATTCATCATAAAATATTTAAAATTAGAATAGTAGTTTAAATATTAATAATAGGTTTAATTATATATTACTTGATTTTTATAAAATATTATTTATATAACTAGTTTACAAAAATTTATATAAATATATTAATATAAAATTTTAATTATAATAATATGTATACAATGTAAACTGCACATATATATATATACATATTACATATTAGAATTGCATTTAGTAAAAGAAAAGGGTTCTTTTAAATTTAATAATCCAAAGAACCTTATACAAAATAATAGGGTTCTTTACATTTAGATCATTGAAAAGAACACATTTATCATATATTTATTTCGTATTTAAGGTTCTCATGATTTTATTATTCCAAAGAACCCCATGCCAATATCATGGGGTTCTTTGTAATGAAATGCTTGTCCAAAGAACCCTTATTTCTAACAGTATACGTCGGCTATTAACATCACCATAACACTCTCAATCATAACCCCCCAACGACTACACTATAAAGGTCCTTTTACAGTCATTGACCATATTATATTACATAATATATTATATGCATATTATATAATATAATAATAATAGTACATTACTAATTAAACAGTATACGGACATAGATTTGAATTAGGATTTCTAGGTGCGATAAAGGTATTCTAAATATAACCCTTCACACACGCGCACACATACATGCGCATACACACGCGCACACCTACACTCCGTAGACTATTGCACGGCGTACTGACATCTGACCTCTGACCCCTGTAGGATGAGAAGGACGGCTACTACAAGATGTTCTACTCCGTGTTCGCGTTCACACTGAAGTTCTATGTAGGATATGCCTTGTTGTCTGTAGCGCTACAGTTCGCTAAACTCGGCAAGGTCAGTACACTAGTGCATGCTATGGTGCTATATATGTGTGTGTATTTATAGTTCATTATTACATGATACTATTAATAATCATACGTTTATTTCTACACTTGCATAATAATACAACGATTCTCTAAGGTGAACTCGTATATATGTTATAATGCTGTTAACAACTAGTTATATTACATTATGTTTATTCATTCCGGAAGTTATGCTAACACGTAAACCGTATTATATTACTAACACCATAGTATATACTTATACCATTCACGTCTATTTTGTAACTAACATATGTTTTATATATATAACTACATATACCTAAACTAAAATACACATCCAAAAACATACATAACCCACCATATACGTGTACATATATGGGTACACATAAATGTACAATACACTGACGACGAATGTACAGTGTATACATTGTACACGCATATACACGCGTTCACATGCGCGCGTATATACTAATGTATACACAGGTCCACTACGAGATAATGTCCACCTACGGGGCCGGGGTACTGGTATACCTATTCGGTATACGGTACGTGGCGTGTCTGTTCGTCACGAGTTGGCTGATATACGCGTGCGTCAAGCTGCTGGGTAGCGCCCACAAGACAATAGCTTTGTTCTGCGTAGGGTACGCCGCGTCACGGTACATGGGTCTGTCTTTAGGGGCGCTGAAGGTTAGTATCCGGTCTATAGATTAGTCCCATTTTTCTAGTAGCCTATGTTACGTAATCAGTGATACCTGTCACGTGGTCAAACAATTATCTGAATTCATGTTTTGTTAAAATATTATAACAAAATATGTATACATATTTTGTATACTATGACCAAAGATTTTGCGAAGCAAAGATATAACACTCCCTATGCATGCAACGTAATTTAGTAATATACCCTGCCGCTGCTAGCAGTAGTATCGAAATCACTGAAATAGATTTAGGTTCGGCTCTGTTTGCATACAACAATGTATTCATTGCTCTATTAAATTACATGCAATATAAATTAGCTTTTACTTACTAAATATATACTTATAGCATTTAAAACATACATATCATATTTGTTTGTTATATATTAGTAATGAACACTTAGTTTTCATCATATAAATATTAATTTAAAGCATATTATTTAACATTTTAAAAGTGTATAGTTAAATACGAATTTACATTATAAACAACACATAGTTCCTAAAAGTAACCCGCTATAGGTGGCACTGCAAAATACCCCATGGGGTATTTTGTATACAAATTCGAATTACACGATTTCGCGTAAGTGTTATATCTTTCCTTCGGAAAATCTTTGCTATGACACTATTTGTGACCACAAAATATATGTTAACAACTTATAGTATAATAACATAACTGTACAGTACGTACTATATATAGTACTACTATAGTAGTACGGTACTACACGGCGTGGTTTAGTGTAGTATACTCGTCAAGTTACATAGGACATGACAAGCGTCCTATTACAATACCCGATATTACCACACTTCCCGTACAATACTATGTTTATAACCTACATCCGGGGTATTAAAATATGGGTAATAAGGACTATCGATTCTAGTGTTGCTATAATTAAAATTTATTAATTTTAAAAATAAAATATTATATTAATTTAAATTATAAATATTACTTGCACGGGTACATCCTTAATGACAGATAACTGACAGGATAGAGATGCATACCGTTTATATGTGAATATAACATTGTAATTAAAAAGTTAACTTCATAATTATTACATTTATTATATAAATGATGTAGTATATATATCCTGATTATAATTCTATGAAATTAAATATTTTATTTTGCAAATGAACTGCATATTTTTTTATTTTTCTAAGAATATAAATAATTATATTTATATTAATTTAATAATATTAAATGTATATGCGTAATCAACATTACCACAGGATACGATATTGTTGTCTAAATACGAAACCTACATGAAGGACGTCCTACACGAGAAGTACATCAACATATTCACGTTGATACACTTTAAACTCTTCTTGGTTCAGTGTTGCTCGTTCATCATTGAATTCGAAAATTCCGTTAGAAATTAGCATTCGTTTGATTAAAATAGACATTTATACTATTATTTAAATTATATATAAATTATAATATAATTAAAATTCCACATTCAAGGATTTTGATGTACAAAGCGGTTATGGATTCAACAGTTTCCTATCTTTTGTGTTCTATTTCCCCAATATGCTCTTCGGGCCAATCATATTGTATTCTGACTTTAGAAGACAGGTTCTTATATTATTAGTATATATATATATATTCAATACTAAAATAAAATATGAGATTATTATTAATTTATATTATTATAATAATTCTATCTAACTATAAATTATGAGTACCTGACATATAATAACTGTATACCTATATTCTATACATGTAATAACATCTTATTAACTAGTTACTTATAGCTATAACGGTACTTATAGCTAGCTATACAGAATATAATTACATAAGTGTAGGAACTACTAATTCCCTATTACCTAATTAGTAATTACTAATTACATAACTAATATAACCTAAACCTATGTCTACCAGAAGAAAGGGGGTACCGAATGGAACAACAAGAGAACCCAACAGTTACTCGTTAAAGTAATCACGTGGTGTACGTATTTCGTTGTCATGGAGATAGTACACAGGGTGATATTCATCAAGGCGCTGAGTGTACACTACGAGAGGTTGAGCAAGTACTCGATGTTTCAAACATACTGTCTGACTATCACTAATATACATGTGTTTACGGTAATGAAGCGCACACACGCATACACACACACGCACACAAACGCATACTTAAACACATTCATTTATTTATTAATTATAATCATTTTTATATTTATAAATATTAAAAATATGAATACAATATAAACGGCAAGAAAATTAAATAACTATATATATTTTTTAAGTATACTTGTAAAGGGTTAATAATGATAACACCTATATGCATAATTCACAGTTGACTTACATTGTTATTTATCAATTATCTTCAATAATGGCCTGTATCGACGGACTAGAAATATCGAATACCCCGTCCAGTATTTTATTAGCATATAGAATGGGAAAACTGTGGAGGTTAGCTATACATATCATACTTACAACTATTGCATAACCACCTCATACTTGTTACATAATATCGGTTTAACTATTAACACAGTGTAATATATATATATATATATTTAAATATAAATAAATATCATATATGATATTTATTTATATTTAGAAATATATATATATATATATATATATAAATAAATATAATATATAAAAGTTAATATTTTAAATTAATAAATAATATTTATAGAATATCTAACACCGGATTACAGACCTACGCGAATAGGTTAGTAAACAACCACTACTACTTAACCCCACAGTGTGGGTCCCACACGTGATCCGTTACACGCGACCACTACTGCCAGCATAACCTCTAACTACACCTATTATACCTATAACACCTCTACAATAACCACCACTGCCACTACCGCAACCACTATCACTACCATAACCACAACCGCCACTATCACCACCACACCTACTACCACTACCACTACTACCATCACTACTACTACTACCATCACTACCACTACCACTACTATTACCACTACCACTACTACCATCACCACCACTACCACTACCACTACCACTACTACTACTAACATATATACTACTACCACTACCACTACTACCATCACCACTACTACCACTACCACTACCACTACTACCATCACTACTACTACTACCACCACCCCACCACCCCAGGTACGTGTACCGCCCCCAATGCGAATATAGCCCATCTCTGCCCGTTAAGCTAGCGGCCCTTGTATTGTCTCACCTTACCATTGTTATCTACTACGGCTTCAAGAATCGGGTGCTCTATTCCGTAGCGGTGTTCCTCGCTTTATCGACACTAGAAGTTCTGTGTATCCGCTTACAGCGAACTCTCACTTACTACGACTTCGAGGTATGTATATACAATACTATTTAATAAACGTAATAAACATTTATTAGAAAGTTATAAAACCCATTCAGATTATTTTTCTTTCTAAAGGGCTTACAATTAAGATATAAAGCTATTCTATTGGTGTATATATATAGGTGTATATATTACTACCGTTATATAACCATAATTATATCAAAATCTATTTATAATATATTATATATACGGCATAATATTTATAATATATAATATAATATATAATACATATCGCTGTATGTTGCCCTACATTACTAAGCCGTACACTACTAAGCCCTATAAGGCTTAGTAGTGTATGGTAACATACAACACACGTCGTATACGACGCACTACGACGCACGACTACGAATGACACGTAACCCCACGTACCCAGATGAAATACCTGCCCAGTAAGAAGATGAGGAGGAGGTTCAGCAGTCTCTGTATGGGCGTGTTGATCTACCCCATGTATCACGGCGCTCAGGTATTCGTAAGCGGAAGTAAGTCGGCTCACATGATCACAGCCAATATCTACAGCACTCGTTAGTTACACTATATCATGTATAGTATATATATATATATATATATATATATATATATATATATATATATATGTATATATTTAAATGTTGAACTCTTATTCCTAGTTAATTAATAATGTTGTTTTGTATCCCCCATTCTAATGTATTGTTTTAATATTCTTATGAATATATCATGTTTATCTATTATAAATATAGCTGATGAAATGTTATAATATATGTATCTAACATTTAAACATAATCTACTTTATTCTTATTTTTATTTATATAGATTAAATATAATCATATCGTATAAGAGACCAATTCGTGACAAACTATTTACAATACGTATATAATTATCGTGTATATTATATGAATCACATATACCTATATTACCACTATTGATATATATATATATATTCTTATTGTTTATTTATTTATCAAATTATTTATATTATTCGAAATATAAACATTATCAATTTGTATTAAAGTTCTAATATGTTTCACTTCTTTACAACTTCTTATAGTTATCAACGTGAGTGTGGTAAACACTGAATCAAGTTTTTATTTTACATCTTCTTGAGTATCTATTATTATCTGTATGATACCCGAATAAATATAGTTATATTATAACTTATATAACTCATATAATAGCATACTAGTACTTATAAACACCATCCACAATGTACCACTACTACTTACCTAACACACTACACTACCTCCTACGACAGTATACGGATGTCTGGTGTGCGCGGCTATTGGCTATTGTACCGTGCAGGTTAGCATGCCATACGAACGGGAGAAGAAACCCAGGTGGGCCTTCATGGATGAGAGCACACTAAACCGCAGTCTAGGTTACGAGGATACTGAGGAATGCGTTGAAGATAAGAAATATCGTTAGGTCTCTGGAGTGATCTCCATTCGAGAACTAATGCATAAAGGGGCGGTCCTCGCGTATAACACGCCCATCGTAACCGCCCACACCATGCCCATTCGCGATCAATACATACATATAACAAATATAAATCGTTATTTTTTAAATTTCATATAGAAATTAATATTACATAAATAATAATTATTAATTATGTAATATATATTAATATTCATTGCGCGAATTAAATAAGTTATAATTATATTCTCAGTTATAATATATATATATAGGAATTACCTATATTAAAATTGCCTGTGTGGCCTATTTAGCTAATGGGTCATACATACAAGCAGTGGGACGCGGGTTCGAGCATCATCCGGACCATTACAATAGGTATTAAAATATTATTTAGAAGTGATCTTACATAATTGTGTATAAATAGATGATCTCGTTAAAACCATGGATGCCTTAACACGAGAGCGGTTTCGAATGGATATTAGAGCCATATGGTAATAAGTGAAAACTAAGTTCATGGATGGGATGAAATGACTCCACCAAATAAAAATAACAATATATGGCATTAGGTGTATTGTTATATAGAATTAGTATACAATAGTAATGTAAATGATGCCTAGTAACATATTTTATTTACGGCCAATAAATGAACCAGAGCAGAGGTGAGACTCATTCATTTATCCATACATTTTGTAATATTTCCCTTTGTAATCTCTGTGAATAGTCTTTATTTATTATATTGCAAAATAATCTTTACATAGTATGTTGTAACAGTGATAAAATCTGTGAACAAAACAGTGAAAATTGAGACAGATACATAAATGATGCTTTATATAACCGATACTAAGAATTCATCAATTCTTTTATTTTGGCAAGGGAGAATTATTCGATGCTTTAGATTTGAGCATCATTTACATAACTTATATATACCTTTGTTGACAATTTGTGGAAAGCTCAGTTTGCGTAGGATCATAGGCCCACATTTCTATAAGTTATAATCAAAAATCAGTGCCGGACAAAATCATGGTTGCCCTTTGGTAAGGCACGGTATCAGTTAGCCACCTGCGCATAGTTACGCAAATATGTATGTAGAGGCGATTACAAATGTTATCTAGATATCGAAAGTAAACCATGACAATACAACACAACAATCATCCATCCCGCATCGCTCGTCGCGCGGAACAAGCGTCCTGCAATTCCACCTCAGGTTGCCGTCGAAAAGTTAATTACTGAGAAAGAGACAAAGAAAGTCAAATAATACAAATAATATAAAAACTTAAAAACTATTAAATGCAACTAAACAATTAAAAATCGGATCATTGATTACCCAAATAATTCATAAAGTATATAAAATTCCAGAATTTATAGCCTCAGTTGAATTAACTGGATAAGATATTATTTGCATTCAAGCGCATAGATTCATATATGGAGATACAGTCATCAAAAAACAAGTTTATGATGAATGGAAACTACTAACTCTATCACCCTTGAGGAATAGTATAAATGCCGCAACTGGTGGAATTGGAATGCTTATCAGCAGCCATTACACAATTTCACAGCTTATTACACAATCGCTAGTGTAGACAATATATCACCTAGCATTATGATAGTGACCTTTCAAAGAAATCCACAAACCTCAGTGATCTCATGTTACAATCCAACAAATGTTAGTGACGAACAAGAAACTGAGATATTATATACCAAACTTACCTGTTTGACAAGACAGATATCAAAGAATAATGTTCTAATCATAAGGGGATACTTAAATGCACACCTCAGAAAAATAGTGGATATAAATATGCCTATCATCAAACCTCACACCGAAATGGCCAAATTCTCAAAGACTATCTTAAAAAAAACAACATGTTATGTCTAATAACTCGTTTCCAGATAAGACATTGTCAATTATGGACGCACAATTCTCCAAATGATTTTAAATCACAGATTGACTTCGTAATCATAAATTAGAAATGGAATAGTAGTGTAAAAAAACTGCAGAGCTTACACATATTTTAATAGCACCGTATAATAAGATCAGATATACAATTGAGTCTTAAACTAATAAAAAGAAAAATAGTGCAAACTATATGACTAGACAATATTATTTAGCCTTCAAAATTATGATGAATAAACTACGTTATCCGCAAGTAAAAGAAATAATCATTTTGAAAAGGCATGCAAAGATGCAACCGATAAATAATACTGTTTAAACCCAAATTAAAGAAACGAATATTATGGGAAACAGAAACAATCTGTCAAAAACGTGATACACTGAACAAATCAGCACAACTGAAAGAAAACCTACCTATACAGATGAATAATAACAATTTTATAAATGCTCAGGAATCTTTAGTTAATTATTATGATTCGGAACAAAAAAATTACATAAATAAAAAGATATATGAAATCCAAAAGGCGGTCACAAATAAGAAATCTGCACTAGCCTAGGAAACAATAAATTAAATCAGCAGAAGAAATAAATCAAATAAAGCGAAACTAAAAGCAATCAGTGATAATGAACTTATCAAACTTTGGCATAAGCATATCAAAGAGTTACTCAATAATAAAAAAAAATTAGCTCATATATTTAATAATCTTGATATAAAAATCGGCCTTTTTACGATAGAAGAATTGATGAAATCTAAAAATATATCATATGGAAAAGCAATATACTGCTATAGGTAAAAAACCTATAGGTGTGGACGAAATACCGGCAGAAGTTTGATAATTAAATGATTTCAAAGAATTTTTGTTAGAATCCTGTAACCGTATTACACCGTGCTGTAACAAACAACTCATGGCGAGATCATCTAATAAATGTGATATTCCAAAAATTAGAAAATCAATACTCATGCGAAGGCTGACGGTCACCGCTGGAGTGACCTGTTACTCTGGCAAATACAGCATGGTAAACATTCGCGTGGACGCATAGCGAAGGTACATATGGATCTATATAGATCAAATGAGGGATGATACCGATCTGATGAAATAATGATAGCTATGAATGGTAGATATCTACCATTATCTACCTTATATAAGGATGGAAAATGTATGTCATGGACTATAGAGCAAGCTCGCCCTGGTAAGGTAATATATATTTAAAATTATACATTCATATATGTAGGGAATATGTTAAATACTTAATTTTATAAAAACTTATCAAGGTTAAATAACTGAGTACACCATTAATTAGAGTATTATTTATACTGCACTATATACTTTTACTGATATGTGACATATTAATAATACCTATTTTCATATATCTATAGAATATTGCTGACATGAATTGCTCCTCTCTCCCAGGTAGTGTTATAACAATAGGATTACACTAGTTTATAAGGATAGTAGGGTATGTAGGGACCTACTGGATCCGATAGTTTATATTTTATATATTATTACAATTAATTTGATTTTTTTTAAATACCCTTATATTCATTAGTACCTATATGCCGATTTAAAAATGTAGACTTTTTTCACCTGGTTCTGTTATCGACATAATTCAACTTTCAATTATTAATTGTAGTGATTTGACCTCTTGGTTTTCCTGTAACTCTCTTTCATTAAATATTACTAAAACTGATAGAATTATACTTTCTTGATCTCTTTCTTCAATCAATATCATTCATCCATTTCTTCTCTCACTTCCATTTCACACATCATCACTACTATCGGTTTTACTATTACTAACGCACTCGATTATGTGTTATATATATATCAAACACTGTCCATACTGATAATTATTTATGGAATGATATAGGCAAGTATTCTTCTAATCTAACATTTACTTTAAATAAATTACTATTAAATTCATTAGTATTATATACTTAGTTATTGTAATTCAATTTTTATTAATATTCATCACAAATTGACTGGATAAAAAATGAGATTCTATCCGACGTAGATCGTTTAGAATACTATCTAAGCTCAAGTGTACTGCTATTATCATATATATATATATATATATATATATATATATATATATATATATATATATATATTTAAACTGCCTGTGTGGCTCAGTGGCTAAGGCGTCAGACACACACGCAGTAGGAAACAAATAAACCGGACCATTAATTAATTTTATAAAATGGGTCTTAAAATATTATTTAGAAGTGATCTTATATAATTGTGTATAAATAAATGATCGGCTCTCGTTAAAACCATGGATGTCTTAACATGAGAGCGGCTTCGAAGGGACATTATAATGTATCTATGTAATGTATAGAGCCATATATGGTTATAAGTGAAAACTTCATCTAAGTTCCTGGATGGGATGAAAGGACTCCACCAAATAAAAATAACAATAACAATAACAATATATGTGTGAGATATTTTATGATAGTTTACTAATAAATAATTATTTGTTCAAAATTATCAAATATTTTGTAACGGTGATTTTCAATTAATTAATTTATTATTTATCAACACAATTATTGGGATAATGAAATAAATAGTTATATTTAATATATGTATATATATATATATATATATATATATATATGTGTGTAGATGTATCAGGTGTATAAACAGATCTATCAGAGACTAGCAGGTCTCGGAACAGTAACAGGAATATCATATCCCGTATCGTCATCCCGTGAATCTTTACTCTATTATAATAATGTGTTATTACAGTTATATTGATTTACTAATGATACATGTACATATATATATATATATATATATATATATATATATATATATATGCCAATTAATTTAAGGTATCGATGATATAATGAGTTATAAGTAATATTATACATATCGAGTACACCGATATTTATATTAATGTCAATTCATTATTTTATTTATTTAATATAATTAGTACTATTATTACCATTCATGACGGACATATTTAATATTACATTAAAAACAAGATTATTGCGCTCCGAATATTATTATACATCCACTCATAAATCTACATTTATATTGCTATCAAATTAAAGTTTTTATTTGATATTCGATATGATTATATTTTATTTATAGGTTAAATATTAAGTTAAGTAGATATAATAGTATTAAATTAACTACATCACTATAGCTATCACTATATTTATCATTTTAATATTCATTCGAATTCATAAACGTAAAAATATAAATATAATTTTTAATTATAGAAGTAATTTTATTATAAAATTATATTTGTTATTTTCTAAAAATAGAACATCTATGATTTTGTGTTGTAGTAATATATTCCTATTAATATATTTAATTAGAGTATTTCTGGGAATTAAATGGATTTCAAACTACATATTGTTTAAAACTATTTACGGAAATTGATTCAGAGAAACGGATACCCCCTTAATATAACCTAATATATATAAGCTAATTATAAATATATTTAATTATTATTTTGTTATATATAGGGTAAGTAGTAATTTCTATCCTACTATTATAGTAGTAGCCTAACTACTATCAACACAACTACTAAGTGACGTGTTAACCTGCAAGTGAACGAGACCGATGACGCTACAACTTCTATTGTTTACGTTGCTAGCAGCGACGCTAATACAGGGCACGTCGTACACGTTAGCAACCGTTGCTATGGTGACGTGACGCTGGTGTTGACTCGCCGATCTCTTCACCGGCAGCGACATCTTGTGTACCAGTATACCCGACCCGGTAGACGACGCGGTATTACAAGTAGTTGTATCGGTAGTATCGACCGGTTGTGCTGCTGGGAGTGGCACTTTTAAGCCACGCCCCTTTACGGGAGTCGGGGGAACCCCGGCGAACTCGGATGTTCGAGATGAGGCGGGTGTTTGCACCTCTGTCACGTGATGTTGTAGAGAAGTGACGGCTCTATTGTTACGCAATAAAGAAGCATCGCACGTGTGTTCCCTGATAACTGCGTAAGTAGGTCATAGGTTAGAGGTTATACGTAGACGTTTAGTATGGGTATAACTCTAGGTAGTTTTGTAGGTATATGTATAATATAACTAGTAATACAAAGTTACTATATATATTTTAGTCGGTTTATATATACTAATTATTACATATAATATTATGGAGTTGTGTTATTTTTATACTATTTATTATTGTACATATTGTTTAACTATGAAATTATTTCATATTAAAGACATTTATATTTACATATTATGAATATACAATTATTATAAGTTTAACACACGTAAATATCTATAGTATACTTCAATTGATTATTAATAATAATTGATTACATACATATTTAGCTGTTAGCGTATGGCAAATCTATAGTATACTTATACATAACAGGTCGATTACCTTCAGCTATATTGGTGTCCTCGAGGACAAAGCCTTCATTGTTGAACTGCAGCTGAGTCACTAGGTCAGACTTCTTCACTTCGTACGCATCTCGGAAACTGACCCCATCTATCCCACCAGTAGAATCTCTACAGTAATGGGAGATAGGGTATAGAGATTGTATAGTGTATACAGTAATAGAGTCAATAGTACTGATTTCCTAGTATACGAAATTCGTATTACGAATACATATGCATTTTACGGTGTACATTCGGCAGGTTATTTAGAGTTATATGTGAGTACGATTCAGATATATAGTATTGTATAGTAGTGTCTTTAGGTGCCTGGTATTATTATGTATTATTATATATTATTATGTATTATTATATATTATTTATACTATGAATACCTACTGAATCCTCGAGGTGGTACGAGGTATTGATTCTATACGCTAGTTAGTGTATTAAGTTAGTGTACTAAGTTAGTGTACTAATAACAATAACTATAGTTAGTGTACTAAGTTAGTACTACTAACCCCTCTCGGCGATAGTGGCTCACAACAAAGAGGATAGAGGCTATCGCGAACAGAAGCCCAGCTATCACCAGTAGAGTGACCCCTACGTCTATATAAGGTAGCACCTCCGCTGTAAAAGCGCCCTGATCATTAATAATCGTATATTTAAATTTATAATCTAACACAAAATCTATATATTCGCATATTTTATATATAAAAATAGTATAGTAAATTAATGAATAGTAATACTTGTATTTATATGGATTACTATGTATTTATAAATAAACATAGAGAACTAATACATCTAGAGATGTACATCAAATATTGTAGATGATATTAGTTAATATTGTTGGATTATTTATTTTATTTAGTAATTTACACAGCAGACGAGATATGATGGTAAATTGCGATTTATTAATATTAGCGAGTTTTCAAAAATGTAAGTAAATATCGAATATATCTCCCCGTGTGAATACGATATTCAGAAGCGATGACTACGCAGACTAGAACAATACTAAAATACTTGTTCAACAATTACTTTAGCAATAAAAGCTATAAATAGAATACACACGTCACTTGATCACACTTAGGGATTGTTTACACGGTCAATAACATAGTTACAGATACTCGTCTGAGATGATTTTATCCTATTTCACCTTTTAATTGTATCGTAGAACTATGACGAGTACGATTTATCGTGTCGTAGATATTGACCGTCGTGTGAACACGCCCTTGTGCTGTGTTGTACTGGAATGAGCTTTGTATTCGATACGTTTGTTGACTATATACTATAGGTGGAACGCTTCAACAGGGGGATATGTGGGGACAGGGGGATATGTCCACCCCCACTTTAAAATCTAATGGGACTTCCTATGTATTGGCCCCCCCACTTTACCACAACATTTATTTTGATTGGTTGGTCCCCCCTACCTAGAAAATCGTTTCAGTGCCCCTAACTATAGGTGTACGTAACGTATCTGATATTATATTCGATGTAGGTGATCACGTTATTACCGATGCCTTAACATGTTGACAAGAATTTTGATAAACGATTTTTTAAAATAAAACTGAAAATCTATTCTTAGGCTATACACTAAGAATATATTTGATATGTATTTTGATATGTTATCATATATGATTTAATACATTTCGTTCCAAAGTATAGCCTTTATTATCCATTTATATCGCTAAGAATGAATACGGATTTACAATATAGTAATATTATATTGATAATATAATCTTAAAAACCAGTTTGATCATATTGATTGTATTATAATTGCAGCAAATACAAGTTCATAATATTATATATAATATAAATATATTATTAGGGTTTTTAAAACACATATAAATTCCCTATCTCCTACATGCATGTTAAAACATATTTATAGACCCAACTCACTCAGAAATCACATAAAGTATGGTTAATAAGTTTATATAAATTGGAGTTCTTTATTTGAATGGAACTCTTAGCCATCATATATTCTAAATGTGTGGTATACGAGTTCGCTCAAAATAAAATTGAAAATATCTATTTTGTCGTTAAAATATTATTTGTGTTTATATTTGTATTCGATTTTAAACACATGAATATTTATGATTATTAAATAAATTAAGTGTATAAATAGTATTTATTAAATATATATATATATATTTATTATAGTAAATATTACAAAGTAATATATAATATGTACCACATAGGTATTGTATGACTAAAATAAAGATGTGTAACGGTTAGGATTAGGCATGATTACATTACAAATCTAACCATTAACGTGATCCATTAAAAGTGTTATACTCAAGTAATCATTTCATGTAATATATTATTTGATATTATGAACTAATTTTATTATCACATATATTATATTCAATAGTTAATTATTATACATATGATTTAGATTACCCGTAGACTATTGTATATATTAATGTTATATTTACTAATTACATTGAAAGCACACGTTTGGTTAGAATAGTGGCTTTGCAATATACATGTTAGTTATGCTATAAAATAGAGTGGGTGGTACTTGAGTATTTTGAATTTATAATTATTAATAATGAATATAGTGTATACATATTATATAATGTAATATTCTTATAGTATACGTATATATATATATAATATATATATATATATATATATATATATATTATAGTCATGTACACAGGAGCTATTATATTAAAATAAAATATCAGTATATATAATTGGTATATAAAGATAAAGATTATATATATATAATAAAGATTAGCCAAGAATTAATAACTAATATTTTAACTATTATTATATTAACATTACAGTTGGAATTATAATCAATTAACCCTATATATATATAATACATATATGATAATTATATATATATATATACTGCCATTTGATAAGATATCAATGAATGCAGTATACGGCGTACTATTGTACCTAGTATATACATCGTACGTCATACCTTCAGTATAGGGCATGCCTATATCCCTATTATTTTATATATATATATATATATATATATATATATATATATATATATAATAATAACTATCGCTTGTTATCTATATCTATACCTACAGGTACACCACGATTATAGGCATATTTGATCGTACGTTGAGTATATTGATTGTAATGTATATGCAATATATGCATACTAGTGGCAATCATAGATCTACAACCAACACTTAAAGGCAAAATGCAGGCACATGCACGTTACTATAGTTTCTAGACATTTAGTACGAAACATAAGTGAACATCAACATATCTCATGATTATCAATATATATATATATATATATATATATATAAACAATACATAATTAAAATTTAATATTACATCATTTAATAATTTATTATACCCATATAATATTATTCTTATCCGACTGAGGAAGTTAATATATATATATATATATATATATATATATATATTAACTTGCATATATACATCTTCTATTATACTACTCTACATCGATAACACAGTAGGCATACACGTATTTATATAGGCATATGGACACCGCGATATCGCGATCATTCAAGCGTGACGAATTAGTCATCGAACGCAGAACACATGACCATTTCTTATTCCAATAATTGATTAATAAATAATACGATTTCCCCGCGTGGTTGCTGTATTCCTATGATTTAAATACATCTAGATGTGCGTAGTACCCGTGTTTAATACTACCCCGAAGTGTTGCGTAATACATTGGTATTTAGGTTATGGTTTAGCTGCAATAGATTAGTTTACTACTCTTGATTTAAGATATTATTTACTGTTTTCAATTATTGATTATACATTTAGGAAACTGATCATATAGATATCATGATATAGAATGTTCCACGACACGATATGGTTTGTAATATACTTGTAACCCTAATATATACTTGTATAGTACACATTGCAGTACACAATGTGTACCTATTTAAAAATAACTATAGGTATATAAATATATTTGTGTATATTATTTATAATAATAATAATTATTATTATTAAATGTATAATATTATAATTTGTGTATAATATAGATTATACTAACTTATAATATTAATTATAATATAATGGACTTATAGATAATACTTTACAATAATTTATAATAATGATATGTTTATTGATCACAGGTTTTGGATAACATTTCTACTATTAAGTATTACTATAGGTAAGTTAATAAATAACTTTATATTATTTTATTGGTTATATATGTTGAGAATATACTTATAATAATCTATATTATATTATATATTAAAATTGAACATATATATATATATTTATATATAATATATATTAAATATATGTTGAATATATCTTAATAAGGAATTTTCTTGGAATACATTTAACGTTATTATATAGCTCCTCCTCTGTATATCGACATACTTTATATTGTAATATTTATTTGATATTTTTTGTAATATCACCTATTATTTATCGTAAAAATTACGAATGGTAGATAACCAAAATTAGAACTATACAAATATATTATTCATCGAATAGAAAACTATAAAAGTAATATTTCTAGTAGTATATCATATCAGTATTAAGTCATGGCTCACATAGTGCACTAATATGATATTATAGTAGATCATTGAGTACTTTAAGTAATTACACTGTACTCTATTATCTAACTCCAACCATCTAAATTATCAACTGTAATTAAATATAGAATATCTAAATATACAGTATGCAAAAAAATAACTAATATTGATGTAAATTATTATTAAACTATAGGTTTATATATATTTAATACATGATATTATAATATAATTACATTTTTCACCATTAGAAATTTATCTAATATTAGAATAAACCAATGCGTTTTTTTATACAATTATACAACTATTTACGTTATAATTAATAACACACATTCGTTTATACACCTTAATATTTAATAGTATTCTTTATTTTATATAGATTTTATCAAGATTCATAAGTTGAATTTTCCTCTATATTTATGTATACATACATGCAAATATAGGTGCATGTATGTATACATTTATAGTAGTATTTTAAATTATATTTATATATATATAAAATATATATATTATTCTTATTACATATATATTATTCACATATCAATCGAAAAATATCAAATGTATATTTGTATAGTTTAAATATATATTAGTTTATATATTTATTAAATACTAATAAATTATCACATTATTAACTGTTAACCTTTTTTAAACTTTAATTTAATAATATTTATTTAGTAATAATCATAATTATTAACAAATCTTCCTTATATGGCTCAATAATTAACAACGAGATTGTTATTACTTACATCAATTTGACATATATATATACTATATATAGTATATATATACAGTATATATAGTATATATACTATAGTATATAAATATACGTATACGTATAGGTATTTATATATTCTTTACAATTCCATCCATCTATAGGTATACACCTATATATATAAGGGAAAGTAATACGGACACTTTAATAATAAATGGTCTTAACATTTTATGACTCATTATTTTTATTTCAAAATTACAATATATTAATATTATATTATTATAGATATTATTGTGATTTTAAAATTTTATTTAATATTTTTATTCAATAGATAACGTGGGTGTCCGTATTCGGTACCCATGTCCGAATACGGACACCCTGTATATACGACTAAATAAACTATATATTATTGATAAATCAATCAGATAAATTACAATTATATTATTTATAATTAATTTTATGAATAATTTAATGTAATTTAATTAGTAATTAATTTATTAATTTTTATTATTATTTCATTAATTAATAATACAAGTTTAGTATCTAGATAATAATTTGTTTGATTTAGCTTCATTGGTAGTATTAATATTATAACGCACGAGATATATATGAAAATAAGAATAGATTACACCATGCGTGGAGGGTATTGCGCGATTTGCGCTATGATTGGTTATAGGGTGTCCGACCTACACTGTCCGTATTAAGATATCTAATGTGTCCGTATTAGGGATTTATATGACCTATAGATATATGCTTATAACTTAATTAATATTTGTTAACAAATATAGAAATTATGTTTTTTTATCAATTTAAAACGTAATAAAAAAATCAGTTTATTGGATATATCAGCTCTATTTTGAATAATTAAAAAATTAAAAAATAATTATTTAGAATATATATATAATTATAAATATTTTATTAAATAATTTTTTTTATAGAATTTATGGTTTCTGAGATACAGAGAGTGTCTGTATTAGGTTACTTCCCCCTACTAGTATATGCGTATTATATGTTATATGTATTACAGTATAAGTAATACAGTATACTGTAAATGTATTGTATTTTAAATGTAAGAGTATAGTAATCATTACTAATGTTTAAATTATAAATAATATATACATTCAACATTTACTAATATATTAGTAAACAAATGTATATGCGAATTATAAAAGAGTATATACATATTACTTACACTGTATATTGTACAGTGTTCACTATACAGTGTATACTATACAGTATAAAATGTGCACTGTACACTGTACAGTGTACAATAGTGTATAAACGTGTTCTAGTTGTACAGTGTCAGAGCGGCACAGACTTCGTGTTCGGTTTCCTGGAATCTCGCCTCGTAACGGGAATTCCCGTCTCCAAACTCTACATCACATCTCTGCACCTCAACAATACGATATCAGTGGCTATCAGGTGTGTAGGCGAACACTGTACGAGAGTTCATTATATTATACGTAATGTATTTCCCCGGCGAAAAGATATGTGTATGCAAGTATATTTATACCTGAGAAATACATTATGTATAATACATTATTATTAAGTGTAGATAATTGTTAGTAATAATTATAATACTATACTTATATATATATAGGTCTAACTATTATAAGCGATGTTAATAATATCAATACGTGAATTGTCTAATGCAAATATTGAATGGTAAATATGGCTACATATTATGTTGTATATTCATTCTTTTGTATTCAATGTATTTATATATTAAGTTACATTAATATTAAATTAATGTATTAATAATGTATTAATAATCCAATAATATAGTGAATTCATGTTAACATAATATACATATATTATATATATATATATATATATATATATATATATATATATATATATATTTACCATTATTAATGCATACGTCACATATACATACACATACACACATACACACATACACACATACATATACACACATACACACATGTATGCATGCATTCACTCTCATATATGAGTATAGAACTATCCCGTTTACATCACTGTATGCAGTGCTGAGCGGTGATATGTCAATATATATATAGTGCGGTTGCCAATCCTAAAATATACATGTATATAATATATATAAATATATATATATATATATATATATATAGTATAAATATATATGATCTTAAATTGTAAGAGCCGAAATAAATTCTACCGAAAATGTAATAAACACAATTAATATAATATATAAGTGTATTTACATGTGATATGTACGTAAATATATGGAGAGCTAGTGGCAGTTTAAGTATGGCCTAGCTTTAATAATTGCCCAACACAGCGTCAAACACCAGCTGACCGTATCATTAACAGTAGCTACTAATGTCAGCATTCCAAAGCTTGACCAGTTTACATTCGGAGACGAGCCTTCTCTACGGCCAACAACGTTGACCATAGCTCCGGGTCATTGCGAGGTTCTAGAACTTTCTAACTCGGTTCACATGTATGCCACGGGCCTCGAGAGTAAAGGTAACCCCTAGCCGCGCATGCGTATATTGGTGTGTCGATATCTATAGTATATGTGTCGATATCTATAGTATGCAATCATAGGTATTACCTGACCCCCTTATTGGTTTAGGCACATCCATAAACTTATTTATGGAAGTTTTCGGATGTTCTTAAAGTGTAATGTACTTACTGTAAAAAAATAATCTTTAAGTACAAAGAAAAGGAAAATAAGGTTAAATTAATCTTGAAGTTGAATCAATTGATCGGCAGAGTGAGTTAGATAATTCCATATGTTGTGGAGCATGCATGCTTGTATACATGCATGCATACATGTGTGGAGAAATATTTGTTGTGCTGATGTTAAATCTGATAGAACAAGAGTTTTTAATTTGAAATTTTGTTATCTATCTTTATTAATATATAGTTATGTTGGGATGATGTAAGTTAGCGAGATAGTCAGGTGTGATGTGAAGTAGATACAAGTATGGTGAGGGAAATATTATAAAATATACTGGATTTAATTGGCAACTTAAATTAAAGAAGGATCTTATGATTCGTAAGTTGTATAAGGTGTAGTTAATAGACTGTGATAGTTCTGTCTGCATATAAAATACTCAAATTGTTAATGGTAATATGTGGTGGGTAGTATATGGGTAGTACCCACTGGGTACTATACGTGGTGTAGGTCATGAAAGAGTTATATGCAATGTGTATAGTAGTACGTAGTATTACATCTTATTACCATGTAGTATGTAAACAGTACTATAAAATATATATAAAGTGCATACTATAGTATGCCACGTATACATGCTATTCATGATACACTACCATGCACCGTATAGTATGACATGCAATCAATGGTGTACAGTGTGAGGTATACAGTATGTACCATGAATACTTGATTGATACTTGATATTGATCATTGCGATATCACCTCTATAGCGGTATACCGCTCTATAGCGGTATACCGGTACACATATATGTATCGCAATAGAAAGTATAGAACATTGTGTTAATATATAATTAGTACACGATGTTATTGTATATCTAATACGTGTTATATATAGTAAATGTTTGATATTATACTGTATATATATATCTACGTCAGTCTATGTTTTAAGTTAATCGATCCCAGCTCTATATCAAACATTTCCTATATATAATACATATTATATATACAATAACATTGTTTACTATTATATATATATTAACACAATATTCTATACGTTTGATTGTAGACTGTAGACTGACGTATACGTATATAGTATATATACTGTAATATTACGTAATACCTAGGTCACGTGTGTACACTGATTACGTAACACCACCCTCACAACAGGGATATACGTGTCTTCTAGCTCAGGGCAGATAGCGATACAAGCCGCCACACTGTCTCCCATGTCCGTGGATGCTTTCACACCTCTGCCCATTCAGCATCTCGGTCTCGAGCATTACGTCATATCGTATACGTACACAGGTTCGCTATATCTATATATTGATGCCTCGTAATATATATATATATATATATATATATATATATATCATACCTGTATACCATATATTATTACCGCTTTTTGATAACTGCAATATTCTCCTTTTCTCCTTACCTGGCTATCAAATTAAAAATTACAAATACTACATAATGCGTTAGTACGATCAATTTTTAAAATTGATCGCTTTTCTCAAATACATATTTCTCCATATTTACATAGATTGCATTGGCTACCAATACAATTTAGAATAATATTTAAAGTTATTCTATTAACTCATAACTCTCCTCACCACAACCGACCTGAATGTCTATCTTCCTTAATCTATATTCCCACTCATACTATCTATCTCCGTTCTACTACTTTTTACCTTCTACATCTACCCTCTAAGCTTAATCTACATACCACTAATATCGTACATGGAACATATCGGCACCTTATCTATGGAATAAACTACCACATAATCTACGCTCCACTCAATCTACCAACTATTTTAAATCTCTATTAAAAACATATCTATTTACTATTACATTTCCCTGATCATTTTTTTTATCACTATTTATATCAATATCTACAATTTTATTTACTATTTATATTAATGTTGAGTACTTTCTGTATTCCTATTTTTATTATTATTAGTTATATTATTTTCGTTTATGTTCCGTTATATTGTTTTTTGTTTTTACTTTAGACGCTTGATTGCTATGGCACAAAGAGTCTTTAAAATAAATTGAATTGAATTGAATACCTACCCAGATATACTGATATTTTCAGAATATCCTTAGAACATCAGAATTAAATATTCAATTTATCATTTATATATTGAAGTTCATCTTCGTTCACACTAGTTTATGGTTAATGCATGTACTAATGATTTATGAGGAAGTCAGTGTTTCTGTGTATAAATATACATATATACACATATATATATATATATATAACGTTATAATTAATGTTGATGTTTCACTTGTTATACAACTGCAGGAGATAGTAGGATAGCGCAAGGTCCGTCAGAACTAGGGGTTGTGGCCGTATTCGACCGCACCGAGGTCCAAATAGTACTTCCGGTCAACAAGTACTCTTCGGAACCGTTCCCCATAGCGTTTCCTGGATACAACGTAAAGCGGGTAGAAGGAACACTCACGTTTACCCTAGATCGCTTCGAAACATATCAGGTATGTGGTGTGCAGTAGTAATATCATTAGTTTTTGCAGTAATAATATTTATGTTTATATATATATATATATATATATATATATATGGTTTATTAGGCACTGCTGATGACACTAAGTGTAGGTAAAATAAATAATAACCAAAAAAACAACAAATTAACGGAAGAAAGCGGAAGTAATAAGAATGAAATATAAAATATATGATTTGAGATGAGTATTGAATGAGGTGGGAGATTGAGTGGATCTTATAGATGAAGGGAGTACATTCCAGATAGATGGGATAATGTAGGATAATGAGCGTTTATGGAATTTAAGGGAGGATGTCTGTGGGAGAACGAGATGCATGTCATGGAAGTTGAACTTGTAACTTATATGCTATACATCTATAGGTGGTGGAATGAATTAAGAGTAAATCAAATATATATATATATATATATATATAAAGGAGTAGAGGAATATATAGATGTATAGGTAATAGAACTTGGGTTGAATTAGGGATCGTTTATTATAGAGGGATCAGTTTGGTAGAAGTTGAAAAGATTCAGTATAGGAATGGTAAGATAGGTTAATATTGAAAATGGATCTTATAGATGATCTAATAATTCTGTTTAATGGGGCGACGTATGAAGCTGGAAGGTTATATAATAAAGAAGAACAATAAACAATACGAGAAATTACAAGTGTATATAACTAATTTAATAAGGACAGAATACAGGGAATGAGTAATATGTTTAAGCTTACATTTGATTATAAATAAATTATAATTAGTAGATTTATAAATGTTGTAGCAATATGGCTAGAAAAATATAGATAATAGTAAAAACCGACGCTAAGCTCGATGACTGACTTGGAAGGTGAAATAAGAAATTTATCATGATCTTGCGAGGTAGAAGGAAGGGAATGATGAGGAGTTCGTAGGTATATTGAGACGGGCAGTTATGTAGTTGTTTAATAGTGTATTGTTGGAGAGAAGCCTGTATTTAAAAGAGGTGGCACAAGCAATTAGTTGATAATTATATGGAGTTGATATAAGGAGAAAGGAATAGAGCTGGTTATCGTTAGCATATAGATGATAGAAAACACCAGGAACTTTAGATATGTAGGGGAAAGGTGTATAATAGTGACATGTGTGTAATAGTGACACCCCGCCTATCTCAAAAACTACAAGTCCAATTAAATTTATTTATATACGAAAATTGTGGGTATTCACAAGATTTATTGACTTAAGTATATTTTATTTCCATAATTTATAAAATAAAAAATTAAATCAATTAATCGATTTTGTGAATATATTCTTAAAAAATTACAAAATAAATATTTATAAAATAATTTTGTATTCCTTGATATTTAATGGAAAATAGAAAATTAAAGTCTCATACTAAATATGAATTTAATGTCTGCATGAAAATATTTATTTATGATTATTGTGCATGTTTCTACGATCAATTACATCTCCCTACTTTCTTATATTAGTGACACCCTACAATCGGGTAGTAGTGACACTCAAATGGATTCTGATTGGTTGTTGATAATATTGCAATTTTATTGTTTAAATCGCGTGCGTCATTATTTTATGAACTTCGTTGAATTAACATATAAGCAAGATTATTTACATATATGTGAGAATAATAGGTAACAAATATTATTATATTGTATGTCCATCTACCGGTTATTATGTGTACTAATGTGTGTCACTACTACCCCCGAGTGTCACTAATACCCGCATTCGGGTATAGTAGTGACACCCTCGTTATCTAAAGTGTTAACTATTATATTAACAAATGTTAATAACAATTATTTAGATAATATTAATTCATATACACTATACACAAATTGTATATAGAGGATAAATAGTTTAAGAGTTATTGCAATATATGCAAAAGTGTCACTACTACACACATTTCCCCTAATATACATAATAGATTATATATATGGAGATTAGAAGTGGTCTTATGACGGTACCTTGTGGTATACCATATATATATATATATATATATATATTTTAATATGTGAAAAAAAACTATACATTAATATTAACACAAAAGAGGAATAATTAATAACAAATATTATACAAATTATTTAATTTAGTAAGCCTTGATATAGTTGTACTTTGACACCCTTAGCACAATACACCTGCCAAAAGTTTCTTATGTCAAACATGAATAATGCTACGTGAGACTAACGTCATGAGTAATGCTCATAACAAACAATTACATATGAGTTAAACTAATAATTCATTAAAATAAATGTGAATTTCATCAATGAAAATATTATTATAAAACATAATTAAAACGTTAATAATTCCTAAATACTTGATAATATTATATTACTGAATATAATAGTATACATATTTATATATATATATATATATATATATATATATATATATATATATATATATGTGTGTGTGTGTGCGTAAATGTACATTGCAATACCACAGTTACAGAGTATATACGACTTGACCGGAACACGAATAGTGACGTCAAGACCGGCTTCCGTTATCGCCGGATCCAAGTGGTCATCTGTGGGTACAATGTACCTAGGGGATCACCTCATCGAACAGGTCAGTGTACCCACGTATCTAGTAGTAGTAGTAGTACTACCCCGATATCGGGTGTTATCTACAGCTATCAGTGGTAGCATAGTGGTATATACCGTTATGCTGACCTGTGTATAATAGAATATGGTTAGTTAACGTGTTTATCCCGCATCTTTCGAAAAGCATAGAGTCAAGTAGGCTTATCATTAACTGTTATTATACGGATATAACTATACTAATATACAAGTTATTTAATTTTATTCCAGCATAGAAACATAACTATTAACTATATTTATTCTACTGTAGTTTATTGACTATACTGTAGTCTAGTATATCTGATATAGATAGTAGTATGTATAGTATACCGTATACGTAGTTAGCAGTAATAGATAGTTGTGTTCGTAGATTATTATACCAAAATATATATATAATATTGTAATTTATATATACAATATACTATAATATACAGTAGTATTATAAAAACAATATCTATAGGCATTGTAGCAAACATTATTGTTAATATATGTATCATTAATATATTAATTGTGTTTTTACGTAAATTCGATAGCAATGAAATAAATCAATACATAAGAAATATTTCTCAAGGACGTTTCATATTATATTAATTTTGTGTTATATCACATACACACACACATATATATATATATATATATATATATATATATATATATATATATATATATATATATATATATATATATATATATATATATATATATATATATCTATATCTATCATTATAATAAGACGGTATATTCGTAGTAAATTAAACCCCACCAGGACTCTTGAATTATATCTTAAAATATTTAGAAGTGATCTAATAAAATTGTGTATACATTTTATGATCGGATTTATTAAAAGCATAGGTTTCCTAAAATGAAAGTGGTTTCGAAGGAACATTATAGCCATTTTTTGAATCAGAAAAGTTCATAGATGTGATGAAATGACTCCACCAAAATAAAAAACAATATAAATAATCAAAAAATATATATCAACCATTTTTGTATTATACACAATTATTAAATCAGATAATGTAACCTTATATAGGTAGTTTACATACTACACACATCACACTATTGTCACACGTGATTAATATGACCCGATGACCTCTATAGATGGTTCCGGTGAAGCATTGGGGTGTCCATCACGTGGTTGTGTCGTTCGCTTCTCGCATGGGAGGGGACATCGTTAGAATTATCGGTTAGTAGACGTACGTATGTGGGTGTATATGTGTGGGTGAGTGTGTGAGTGTGTGTATGTGTATGTGTGTATGTGTGTATGTGTGTACATCTGGTAACTTATGTTAGAGTAACGAGTTAAACACGGAAGCCCGTTTCCTATCATATAACAATATATATCGTAGTAACATTTATTTGTTGTTATTATTAATATTACATACGTTAGCTGTGTATGTATTATTCGTCACCTTCACATGTTCATCTCATTGTTGTATGTTATGCTAGAAGGCTTATTTTAACCGGCACGTTTACATACATACATTATTTATTATTATGTTTATGTATATTCTGTTTGTTTAATGTCATATTGTTTTGTTTTTTAACAATACAAGTTATATATATATCTACCTATTTATCTATCTAACACAACTAACTCGAAACCATCATACAGCCAGCGAAACCAAGACTAGGATTACGTTGACGTTTAGACAGCGACGCACGCCTCACTATTTGACGCTGAAATCCGCGGGAGACTTCCGGGAGATATCCCTCCCTTCGGATGACGTGTTGACCATCGTCTCACAACATCCGGTTTCGGTAGGTCAGCTGTGCAAATCTTTCGACGCCGATAGGGGCCGCCTCTCCGATCCGTTCCTAGCCGTAGTTCCCTCGATCGGTTCGGGTTCTAATTACTACCGATTCCGTACGCCCGAACCGACCCGATTCCCTCTCCGGTACGCTAACGTAGTTGCCGAGACCAGCTTCCTCGATGACCTATATTTGAATGACGCCCGAGTTACCACTAATTGGATTAGGGTTGATCGCGCGTTCTCGGCCGCCCGCATTCCGTTGCTAGGCGACTCCGGAGATTACGTGTTACGTCATAACCTCGGTAGGTATTTCACGGTGCTCGTGTACGGGTTCGGAGTTCAAGAGTCGTACGGGTTCAACTTGGGATCGGTACGAAAGTTTTACCAGCGAGCTATGAAGAAAACTACTATTCCAACTCCTCCTACTACTACTACTCAAAAAACTACTGTTAAAACTACTACCACAACTACTACAACTACAACTATTACACCTACTACTATTACAACTAATATACCTAATACTACTAAAACTACTAAACCTACTATTATACTTTTAAAAACTACACCTACTACTACCACCCTACCAAAAACAAATAAACATATTCCCAGTAATACTAAAACTAGTATACCTATTTCTATTACTACTAAATATATTGTTCCTATTACTACTTCTAAAACTACGACCACTGCTCATACTACTATTATTAATACTATTTTTAAAACTAGAACTAATTTTAGAAAATCTACATATATTAAACCAACTACAAAAATGTTTACAACTAAAATAAATATACCTGTTGCCACCTCAACACAATTACGTTCTACTACTATCGAACCTATAACTAAACAAACAAATCTAACTAATTATAATACACATACAACTATTAACAAAACCCAAACCACTAACAAACACAGTAACTATATCACTAATACTAAGTTATCATCTGCTATACCACAATTCACTGATAGCACAACCAATCCGGATAAAGTTAGCCCGAGTATAATCAGCAGACATGTTAACGCAACGCACGCAACTTCTCGTTTCGCTTCACGTCCGCAATCCACTAGTACGAGAAGATTCCACACAGTACCTTATAGTCACGTTACTACGACGACTACGACACAGAAACCGGATGTTATATCGAATACGAATACCGAATCAGACGTCGACGTTAATTCATCAGCGAATCCTGTATCCATATCCGCTTCTAGTGAAAGTGTATCAAATATCGTAAATGTAATAACTACCGCTATACTACCAACACGTCACCACTCGCAAGATACTACTAACACATTCATTAAACCCTACGAGGAAAGCACGTCGAAAACGAATGCAATGCACAGCGCAATAACGGAAACTACACACCCACCCGTTACACACACTACCGATAGCGACACTGCTGCTACAGCTTTACACTTAACCGGGTCGGATGATAACAGTGGGAGTGATACTGACATCGTATCAGGGACATCGCAGTATACACGTGTTCAGCCTACCGCTAGTCCACCACCTAGCGGTCAAATTACGCAGGTTTATTATGACGTAACGCTATTAAGTAATGTGATTGAAAATTATATGTCGCCAACGCCGTCTACTGGTTATCAAAGTGAGCAAACTTTGCGACCGGATTCAAAGGAGGACGATGAAAACACCGAAATGCTAGGAAATATTGGTACAACTGATAATATTATAAATATTACTGATAATGTTAAAGATATATTTAATAATGATGAATTTACAAAATCTAAAATAAACGTATCTTCCACGATAGATAGTACATATACTGATATATTTAATATCAATAAAACAGATAACATTATTAACAATACAATAAGTGCCATTATTAAAACTAAACCCCCAGATATTACTAAAAATAAAGATATAAATCACAATAACCTCACTACTCCTATATACAATGCCTCCACTGTAACAACATCTATAACTTACATGATAAATAAAGACAATAATAATTCCAAAAAAACGCATTTGATATCACTCTCTACTGTCAAAGTGATTAACGCTACGAAGAGTTCAATAGTTCCATCAACATCTAAATACACGCATTCAACTACACTACCAAATGTTAATAATGAAACAAATATAGGTACACGTCTAAAGTACGCGACTAAAATTACGAATACGCCAAAAGAAAATCTGAATACTAGAAAAGTAAACGATAAAAAGACGACGACATTTAACCGTGTATTGATTGACAGGTCTACTTCTACACTTATCGTTAAAACAGTTACATCAAAGCAGCACAACAATACTATAAGTAACCCCGCGCGTAACAACACTACCCATTCTGTTGCTAAGGGCGACACCTCAACACAAACTATGACTACTCCACAGATCATGGGTATGCCACGTGATCAACATAACGTCACTACTAATATGACGTCACCACCCAACACCACGACTACGAGTTCAGATATTCCAGTCGAAGATAGAACGCACGATATTAACGAAACCATGATAATACTTGATACTAGCGTACACGTAAATACATATCCTACTGTAGCCTTACCCACTGCTTACAACAGTACTACCACTGATAGAGAACTATCTACTGCAGATAGTGTGACAAGTGTTAGGTCCGATAATAACATAAATAGCGAGTCTATAGTGATCACATTGGAAGGACACAACTTATCAACAGCTATAACCGATAGCGAATTAGTTAGATTCGAAACACTTCGGGATAATAAAATAACTCAAAACTATGGCAACCAATCAGAATCAAGTGTTACAACTAATCGTAAAAATACTCCAACTACAGTAATTAACTTGGATGATGACATAACAATAACGAATGATATAACAGAAGTAGACGTTACTACTGATAGATATTATAATGAACAAACATATGCTCGTAATAGTGAAGTAGTAACTGCACAACCTACACAAATAACGGAATCAATATCGGACCAATACGAAACAGTAGATATTAGTACCGCGGACACACCTACAAAGACATTAATAACCTTAACGACGATATCTCCCATGGTAACCAAAACGGCGGACGGCGGATCCGTGAACGTGTTTCGCACCGGTAACCTAACGAGTAAACGTAGATCTAAGCCTAGCAAGTCGACCAACACAGGCGGCAACAGAACCATGAAGGCATTAGCGATACCTCTAGGTTTACTACTGGGCGTACCGCTAGTGGTAGTACTGATGTACGCGGCGCACGCGCGTCTAACTAGGCACGATCGTCCCGACTCTAGAATTAGGCCGTGGTCCGGAGAAAGTGGCGCCTCGACGAATGGGAGCTCGTCGAGTGGCGCCGCGTCATTTTGTTCCAGCGAATACGTGGACCCGATGCTGTTGGAGGCGAGAGGACTAGTTACCCCGCGCCGTTTCGGCGGAGATTGCGTGTACGAATCCGACGTGGGCCGATGTAGGTCGCTGTACATCTGTCGTAGCGCTAGGGTATCGCCGTACGCCCCTCCTCCACCCCCTCCACCCCGCGTTAATCTGGATGACTCGTCCACTATTCGGGCGTCCTGTTCTTCCTTCGATCAGCTACAGACGATACGAAAGTACATCGTTTGAGGTATCCACTATATGAATAGCTATATTGTTAATATGTACAATTATATTATTATGTTATTACCGAGATACCGTGGACGACATTCCCTCCTTTGTTTTTATTTATCATATATATTTTTATAAAAAATATTAAACAATTATATTTTTTATAAATAATATATTTTGTATATATAAATGTTATGTATTTATTATCATTATTATTTATATTTATAATTATCATTTCAAATTTATATTATATTTGATTATAGATTTGGTTATAATAAAATATATTACATTCTACAAATATATATTAACGTTATAATATTGAGTTAATAATACTAGTATATAATAGTATTCTATATATATATATATATATATATATATATATATATATATATAGCTTCTATTATAATGAGTAGTTATTAATAACTCTATTTCAACATGTTCTGCGTACGATGAAATTTATTAATACATAATTACACTGATACTCCTAATATTATATTTTATTATTATTACATATATGTCATGTACATATGTATTTTTCAATGTGTTGCCATATATATTATGCATATATTATGTATACATAATACATCTGTTCATCATTCTTATATTATATATCAATGTATAAATATGTATACTATATATTCACGAATACTTCTGTAATATATTTCTATATATTTTAATTAAAGTAATAAAATAAGATTATAAGAAATATTTTATATATAATTTATTAATATTCTTGATTATGTTCTAATAAATGGTTATATTTAGAAATATATATAATAATAAAGATAAAAAACAATAACCATACTGCCAACTATACTTTAATCACATATCTGCTATAATCATATCTTCTTATTGTTTTTCGTCCGCCATATATATCTCTCATATCTAAACTACTACATGCGTCCACTTCGATATCTCCCTCAGATCCTGTTCCACCATCTATTTTAAAACTTTACTCTGATTATCTATGTCCAACTATCTGTAACATCATCTCAAATTCCTTACATTCCGGTATTGTCCCTTCTATTTTTAAACAAGCAATAATCACTTCCATTCTTAAAAAACGTTCACTCGATCTCGAATCACTTTTCAATTATCGCCCAATTTTTCAACTACCTTTGGTGAGTAACATTTTGGAAAGAGTTGTCTCATGTCAACTACTCTCCTATTTAACCACCAATAATCTCCATATTCCTCAACAAAATAGTTTTCGCAGAGGACACTCCACAGAAACAGCATTACTAAACATAATTTATGTCATCACTTCTACCCTTAATACTAAAAATGCTGTCAACTAGTAATGCTGGACATATCCAGTGCTTTCGATACGCTTGATCACCAAATTCTACTGTCCCGTATATTACTGCTTAGAGTTAGAGACCTTGCCCTCTCATGGTTTACTTCATATCTATCTGACCGTAGTAGCAGTGTAAACATATATAATTCTTTTTCTTCCCCTTCTCCTATGAAATATGGTGTTCCTCAGGGATCAGCATTCGGTCCTTCACTTTTCTCTATTTGTTTATATCTAGGGGAAAGTAACCGAATACGGACAGTGCCCGAATACGGACACTCTCGGTATCTCAGAAACCATAAATTCTACAAAAAAATGTTTAATTAATAAAATATTCATAATCATATAAATAGTCTAAAAAAGTATTTTTTATTTTTTATTATTCAAAATATTGCTGATATATCCAATAAACTGATTTTTTTATTACGATTTTAAATTTATCAAAAAAAAATTCAACTTAAAATCTTCTCAAGTACATATAAATGTATTAATATAAAATATAACCATTTATTATTAAAAATTAAAGCATTCTAAAAATTGTATTTTTAATTTCTATATTTTGTATCAAATATTCATTAAGTTATAAGCATATATCTAGATGTCATATAAGTTCCTAATACGGACACTCTAAATGTCTTAATACGGACACCCTATAACCAATCAACGCACAGCGTATGAACTATTCTGATTTTCATAAAAATCGCGTGCGTTATAATATTAATACTACCAATAAAGCTAATTCTAAAAAAATTATTATTTAGACACTTAAATTGTATTATTAATTAAAAAATAATAAAAATAAATAAAATATTAACTAATTAAATTACAATATATTTTTCATAAAATTAATTATAAATAATGTAATTGTAATTTGTCTGATTGATTCATCAATAATATATAGTTTATCTAGTGGTATATAGGGTGTCCGTATTATAACACAGGGTGTCCGTATTCGGACATGGGTACCTAATACGGACACCCCCGTTATCTATGGAATTAATAGATTAAATAAAATTTTAAAATTACAATAATAACTATAATCATATAATATGAATATAGTGTAATTTTTGAATAAAAATAATGAGTCATAAAAAGTTAAGTCCATTTATTGTTAAAGTGTCCGTATTAGGTTACTTTCCCCTACTACCATCCATAATATCCATAAATATCCATATATCTATTACCATATATATGTAGATTACATACAACTATATATGTTTCTTCAAACTAATTCATCACCAGGTCTCAATAAGCAACTCTCCAATTGTGCTAATGATATTAAAGAATGGCTTATTTCTAATAATATTCTCCTCTAGGCCCTGTCGCAGTATATAAATGATTAAATATCATACAAAAAATATGATTCCATAAAACTATCATTTACTGTGAAATTTAGTATCTAAGAAAAATTTGAATCCAAAAACGATCTATAAATCACTTAAAAACATGTTTTATATATTGTATTTAAAAAAATGATATATACTATATTTAAAAAAATATAAATTATTTTATTTTATAATATTGTATAGCTTATATATTGCCGATTTATGTAAAAAAAAGTCATTTATTTAGATTATTTATATTTATAATGATTTTTTTTTATGATTTGTAATCACAAGATCTGTATAAACCAATGAAATATTTTAAAATAGACACTATATTTTTATATTTTATATACATTGCAATTTTATATTTGATATTCAATTGTGACAGTTCATTATTTATTATATTCTATTCTTATTATTTACTAATACCAAAGATTTTCCGAAGGAAAGATATAACACTTACGCGAAATCGTGTAATTCGAATTTGTATACAAAATACCCTGGTGCCACCTATAGCGGGTTACTTTTAGGAACTATGTGTTGTTTATAATGTAAATTCGTATTTAACTAACACTTTTAAAATGTTAAATAATATGCTTTAAATTAATATTTATATGATGAAAACTAAGTGGTCATTACTAATATATAACAAACAAATATGATATTTATGTTTTAAATGCTATAAGTATATATATAGTAAGTAAAAGTTAATTTATATTGCATGTAATTTAATAGAGCAATGAAAACATTGTTGTATGCAAACAGAGCCGAACCTAAATCTATTTCAGTGATTTCGATACTACTGCTAGCAGCGGTTGGGGATATTACTAAATTACGTTGCATGCATAGGGAGTGTTATATCTTTGCTTCGCAAAATCTTTGCTAATACTGTATCATTTGTATACATTTATATACTATAGTATAATAATAATATATTATTATTTACTACTATTATTATTGTACCTATTTAGTTACTTATTTATCATAAATATGTTCAGTAATAAGAGAAAAAAAAATCTGATATATAGTAAAAATATTTTAAATTTATATATACATTATATATACATTTTATATAATAGTAAAATCTATTTGATATTTTTTGATAATTTGTATTTCTTTATAGAAAATATATATATATAGATATTATTACAGTTGAATATTAAAAAAAAGATTTCAAATAGTTTCATAAGTTGATTTATAAATTAATGAAAAAAAAATATATATATTATTAGATGTATATATATGTATACATATATATATATATATATATATATATATATATATATATATATATATATATATATATATATATATATATATTATGAATGTTCTATTGTAATACTGTTGTACTATATAATGTGTATACTATACAATAAAAATGACATAATACAGATAATAGTTATATTATTGTATTCTGAATATACATGTATTTTCCTATATCTATATACATTGTATTTTGAAAACATCTGGAAAATGTGGTCCGATCAGCATGTACACTGCTATAGGGCCTACAAATCTCCAAAACTACGTTGTTGAATATTTCTACATCACCAACTTACTTCCCTCCTATTCTTATTGATAATATTGTAATATCTCCTTCTCCTACTGCATCCAACTTAGGTGTACTTTTTGATTATACTCTTTCCTTCATTCCTCATATTACTGCTATCACTAAATCTGCAATTTTTATCTATTTAGAATTATAAAAATACGAAAATCAATTACTGTATCTCTTACTAAAACTCTAGTTAATTCCCTTGTCCTCTCACGCATAGATTACTGTTCCTTAATCCTTATAAATCTTTACAATCGTTATATTGGTCAAAAACTATGGAATGTACTCCCACCATATATTAGATCCATAATATCGCATAAAACATTCATGAAATATATATATATATATATCAAAAAATATTTGTTAAATAAAACAAAATAATGTGATGGTTAAACTATTTTAAATGAAGGAATTTACTTCTAATAATCGATATTTTGTCGTTGATTACAATTATAATTCACTTATTATTCAGTAATTAAATTTTATGAATGTGAATTTTAATAATATATATATAATATGTATTAATTGAATCACGTATACTAATATCGGATAAAAATAGGCTTTATATAGCCTACATATATACTTTTTAATATAATATTATTGATCAATCATAGTATCAATAGTTATCGTTTCTCTGAATTTACTAATACTGAAATTCCTTTTTTATGGTTTAGTAAAATAATATTACTAACCGATATTATGTCATACAACTAAACCAATGTTAGTAATCAGTTACGACTCATCACATATCTCAAGTATCTCAAGTAGCCCACCCTAGTATGATATCCCGAACATATTTCTATAGTATACCGCAGAACCCAAGGGTATCTTATTAAGGTACCTTATATATATAACATATATGTTCCTCATCTCTGAAACAATTAATATTACACAATATGTATTATAACATGTATGTCGATACCGCCAGCTATCTATGTACCTACTGAAGCCTAGAGGGATACTTAACTAAGATGGGTACACATGTTTATTTCGTAGATTTATTTACTGCGTTCGATACACCTGTACTCACTACTCACCGGTTCTTCGATTATGAAGGATACTAATCTGTGAAAATAAAAATAGCATATCATATATGATGATAGGTATACCGTATATATTCGGAGACCCACAAGTCAATATATTATCAGCAATACTGTTCTCGATGTATATTATTCCACTTTCTAACCTCATTACTACATTCCCTAACGTACATTACGCTAATGATATACACGCGTAGGTTATTTAACTAATTCTACGGAACTATAAATGTGATTACATTCAATACAAAATCGACTATCGCACAACTACTTATTATTACGCTTGACCAATACAGAACTATTCAACATATATGGTGAATAGTAAAGGTCAACCTTCTAACCCCAATGTCCCAAATTTACCATTATTCTACAATATTGACAATGCGCCACTTAACCCCCATACTTAAAGTTAAATAGCGCGGTCTCACCAATGATGAGTCACCAATGATGAGTCACCAATGATGAGTCACCAATGATGAGTCACCAATGATGAGTCACCAATTATGATTCATCAATGATGACTGCATACATTATTCCATAGACTCGACTCATCGCATAACAATACACAACATAAATCTCATACTATCAATATATTATACCGAAATAAGACTATATATAGACTTACTACTACTAAACTCCTCGCTGAATCACTTATAACTACCCGATCTAACTACTGTAGTTCGGCACTAACCGGATCACAACTACCTTTAGGTCCTACACTGTAGGTCTACCTATTAACTGAAAGTAACCTCTTACTAAATAGATGTATCAGAACTTTTTCAGTCAGAAATCTTCTGCCTACGTGATAAGTTATTACTAATAACTTATTACTAATAAGTTATTACTAATAACTTATTACTAATAACTTATTACTAATAACTTATTACTAATAACTTATTACTAATAACTTATTACTAACAACTTATTACTAATAACTTATTACTAATAACTTATTACTAATAACTTATTACTAATAACTTATTACTAATAACTTATTACTAATAACTTATTACTAATAACTTATTACTAATAACTTATTACTAATAACTTATTACTAACAACTTATTACTAATAACTTATTACTAATAACTTATTACTAATAAATTATTACTAATAACTTATTACTAATACGTTATTACTAATAAGTTATTACTAATAAGTTATTACTAATAACTTATTACTAATAACTTATTACTAATAACTTATTACTAATAAGTTATTACTAATAACTGCGTATAGATACTTATATTACCTTCAACTAAACTGTACTACTATATCCCAGGATAATGAATATACCTATATACTTTTATTATATAAATATATGACCACCATTACACTTAACAATCCATATAATTTATTAATTCCCAAACCAACCGAATGCCTATCCGATATGTCACTTCCATGTTCAAACAAAAATATTACCATTGTATACAATTATTGTCTACAATTATATATAATATTAGAGAAGAGCCATTCACGAAACTATATTAAACTCTGGAATAGGCATTCAAATACATTTTTAAAACTGGACAGTAGTTATCATGTATGTATATTACAGATTAAACCCATTTAATAACAATTCTGAATATTTAACCTCTATTATTATCACATATGAAGGTATATATTGTATCTTCCATTACACATTTTTATTATAGTTATACCGTTTATTACTATTATTATTATTATTATTATTATTATTATTATTATTATTATTATTATTATTATTATAACAACATCGCTAATAATAATATATATATATATATATATATATATATATATATATATATATATATATTACGGAAGTGTTTATAAATAAATACAATATATCTATCGATATATATATATATATATATATATATATACTTATAAACCCGGTTATAAACTATACATATATAAATAGCTAAATAATATATAATTATAATGTAAACATCCGTAAAAAGTGAAATAAAATTAATATTTTTTTACAAAAATAAATTGAAAATAACAATAAACAAGTTAAATTATAAATATAATGATAATATAAACAAACAGTAAATAACAAAGCAGCATTTAAACAATGAGTATATCACTTAACAAAACAGCGAAATGTTCAAAAAAGCAGGTAATTGTTATATATTTTATACTACATTATACAAGATTGTCTATCATATAATAGTGATATTGACGAACCGCAAACACCCTTTATATTAATACTTCTTAATGAATACTTCTTAATTAATACTCCTTAATAGGCTCCGCCCCTTAGATATATAAGACGTACCGTATAAGTAGACGTCATATTATTACATATTCGGTGTAGTTAGACCCAGCTAACAGTAATATACCTTTAATGGAAACATAATAGACTTTTAAAATTAATAGCAGCATAATAATAGCACAATAGACATTGAATGGCAATATAATAGCTACATAATAGCATTACAAATTAATAGTAGCATAATTGACTTTTAATGGCAACATAATATCAGCATAATGTAAACATTTGAGGCTATTAGTTAAGTTATTATGAGGCTATTACTGTTAGTTGGGGACATTCGTCAGTATTTAGCTATACCGTTATAGAGACTGCTGCGTACATTTTCCACCATAGTCAACTATAGCCCTATATGGCTGTAAACGAACATAGGAATTTTGACGAAGTTAGATACTTTTAATAATCGGAATTTAATAATTTGTTTCGGTTCGAACTTACGATACCTGCACTTATTATACTCGAATTTCCTTCTGTATACATTATCTATAGATCGATATAGCGAACTTTAATTATCGAACTTCAAAATTTGTATTCGAACTACATTTTATTATCACATCATACGCTGACATTTTTATGTATCGATACTTTGAAAAAGTGTTCGAACAATATCGATACTCGAACATTCTATTCATTACACCATATCAATGCAGACTGTATTATATAATATAAATTATATATATATATATATATATATATATAATAGTCCTCTATATCACTTATTATTGTTGTCCGTGCACTGTACCATGGTATATTCAATGTATATTATTATTAAATTATTATCGTTTTACTATTATTTTCTTTCCGCACGAGCGAAGGGGTCTACATGACCCTATTTTAGTGCAATTAAACCTAATATCATCATCATCATCATCATCATCAGCTCAATTGCCCATTATACATATCCCCTGTTCACATTGCCCATTGCACATGCACACATACACATGCGTACTTGCGTTAACCAGGTTCGCTATTTCGAAATAGCGAAACTTTTGTAACGTTCATTAGACTCTATATTCTAATGAACGTTTTTACATAAACGTTCATTAGACTCTATATTTTAATGAACGTTCTTGTATAAACGTTCATTAGACTCTATATTCTAATAAACGTTTTTGTATAAATGTTCTTTATACTCTATATTCTGAATATGTTATATTATTGATATGCTTATAATTCTATATGTATTAACTGAGATATGTTCATATTAGTATTTAACTTGTAATGACTTATATATTACAATATATTATATAATTGAATATATGTTATATTTAAAACATGAATTTAACATTAATAATATTTTTAATATTAAATACAATGTTTCAATATTTAATATATATTCAATATTGAGCAGTCATTATAACATTATTTTAAATTGTATTTTCTTAATTATCAATATAATTATGATTATAATTATTGTTAAATATTATAATTAAGCTGACACATACATGAAATTATGATGATATCAAAAAAACATAGATACTTAAGGGCACCAGCTACTTATAAACAGTATACATGTAAAAGATAGGGAAAATAGCATGTTTTAAAAATGTATAAACTCTTATAATATTAAAGTTTTTGTAATAATTTGTTAACAATCTTATTATAAACATATAGCTTTATCATATGGTTGAATATATTTTAATAATTATTAACATAAATAATATAAAAATGATTAATTATAAAAAAAAATAATTAATTAAGATATTTATCACAAATTATCACTAAATTTACAATTTATATAAATTTACATATATTATATATATAGAATAATTAACCATACTGTTCATTTATATATTATATATAATATTGTGAAAATTTGAAGAAAAAATATTCAATATTGAATAAGAAGAGACATTAATTGGAGATATACAAAATGCAAAATAATTATTCTGAGTAAATCAAGTTTCAAATATAATATATGAATATAAACAATATGATTATATAGGTACAAATAATATAATATAAACAAAATGAATAATGTAATGAACATAATTTAAACACCATTTTAAAGATAATATTTTGTATAAGTTACATATAATATAAAAAAAAAAAGTTTAAATAATTTTTTTTACATAATTTGAAGGGTAGCCCGTCCCCTTAAAGAATGTTTGATTTTAAAAGAGTAACTTTATTTATTAAATCATAATATCAACTTAAATATAGAAATAAAATAATAATTGATACTTAATTCCATTAGTGCTAAATTAAATACATTTAACAAAATAAAGAATAGGTAAAATATGATATTGTATATGTATTTAAAAAATAATCTAGGCGAAAATTAATATTATTGGCAAGATTTTTTAAAAAAAATTCTGTATTTAATAATATGTCTATAATGTGTATGTATCAGTATATTTATATCACTTTATTCTAACTATATTTTCTCGCTATTCTATATTTTATCTTTAATATTCAATCATATAATACTTTTAATACAGAAGGTCATTGTGATTTTCAATATCTAATGAACTTTTATACATTTTTGATAAACGTTCTTTATACAAAGTTATTTCATGAACGTTTATGTTAAGTTTTATAATATTAAAGTTCATTGGAATTCAAATGTCTAAAGAACGTTTATATACCGTTGATAAACGTTTATTACACAACTATATTTCAAGAACTTTTATGTTACATTTTATAATATTAAACGTTCATTATACTCTGAATGTGTCTAATGAAAGTTCAGTTGTTACTGTGTACCACATGGATATACAGTTTATATTATATATCGTAGACAAATTTCAACATATAGTATGCTACATAGTATGGACCATACCGTATATATATATATATATATATATATATATATATACACGGTATATAATATACGATATATATACTAGATTATTGGTAATGTATCAATCAGGTAATCAGGTATCAATCAATAATATAAATGCAAGTCAATTTAGAAGTAAACACATATATTCCATACCCACTTTTGTAATGTATTTAAGGTTTAATTCTTGTAATAATAATTAACATATTATAATATAAAGATACATAATATATATATATATATATATATATATATATTTAAATGTGTGTGTACATTTATATTGGCTAATAAAAAAGTAATTATTATTATTATTATTAAATTTTAAACCTAATATTTAATAGGCAGAAATTACAGCAAGAATGCCATGCATAATGTTAGTATACACTATATATATATATATATATATATATATATATATATATATATATATATATATATATATATATATACATATATATATAGTAATATATATATAACTTTTAATATCATGGCAATAGCATATACTAATGACATTTATTAGCTCTATCTACATAATAGCACATTGGGCGGTTCATATATGTATAGATTAATTAATTATTAAATTAATATATATATATGCATATATCATAATAATTCTATAATTTATTAAATAATGATTTCAATACACAACGTTCATGGGCGTGTACAAATTACCTCCCAATAATGATTAGATTTATAAACGCTATAAATAACTATGTCAACAGGTCAATATAGTACAATATGTAAATATAGTTCAATAATAATAGAAAGTAGTAATTAGGATTATCTATAATTAATTAAGTTATTGATAATAAATAAAATATAATGAATACAAAACAAAACTAGAGTTATAGTCATACCTGTGTTCGAATACGGGAAATCTCGCCAAATCTCGCCAAATCTCCATGGGGAACTATATCAAGTAATTCATCCCTGTATAGAGGGTATCCCACTATCAGTATTTCCGGAAGTTCTTTCTAGAAAATGATTTTCTATCAAGTTGTAGTGGGATACCTCCTTTAAAGTGACCATATTTCCGGCAAGTTACCGGAAAGTAAGGGGTATCCAACACAATTGTTTTCTAGCAAGAATATTCGGAAATTATTTCCGTAAATATGTGTAATGGGATACCCCTTAAAAATACCTTTAATAACTATATATATATAATATACATAGGACTCTGATATAACAGAACAGTAATGTGTATACGTTATATGAATTGTTATTAAGTTGATTATAGATAATACGCTTTATTATTAAGTTATATATTATAGTGTTAACTATATATAGTTATCACGTTATAACGTATCGTATGACCAATACTTACAATATAGCATATCGTGTTTAAAATACACGAATGTAAAAACTACAACCTTATTCAATACACACTCACACACATTCACACACACATACACACATACACATATATATATATATATATATATATATATATATATATATATATATATATATATATATATAATATATCTATATATAAATATATAATATATATTAGACATACAAATTCAATCATATTCGTTCTCACCACTTTGTAGTTTAATTATAGTGATCACTATTATTGTATATTTACTCACTAGTATTGTTTGCACACATAAACGATCTTAGATATATCTTAGATATATCTTATCTCGACGAGAAGTATTGCACGACGAACATTTACGCGCGGAGGAAAATATACGCTACCATTTATATATTTCATTTATATAAATGAAGTTAATTTATTTAAAAAATATAATATAATATAATATGTTATTTTATATAATATTATACATTTTGCTTTCCATTTGTTAATCCACGTGATTTTCTGCACTAAATATCATATCATCCACGCATGCGTACTGTGGCTAAACTTCATCCTCTCCAGTTACCATTATGGCTAATATGTTTATATAATTAACTCATATCTATCTAAGCGGGTACATATATAATACTAATAAAGCACACTTTAATAGTATTAGTAATAGTAATAGTATTTAATTGAAATAAATAGTATTTAGTAATATTATTATACTTAATTAAAATTAAATTGAGATTTAAAAGATCCTTCGCGTGAAGTTTTCTATGTATTCGTTCAAAAACAATTTGATGACATTAACAGAAAACTATAGTTATATAAAATTATTATCTAGCTTGATCCAATAATAATATATTATTTAGATATTGATACAATCATTAAATTATAATTTAATACTTAAATTACGCACAGTAATTACGCACAATTCTTCGAATTTCATATTTGAGAACGATCAAATTTTGAATATATATTTGCATATGTAAACTAGAGTAGGCTACATATTACATTCCGGTATCACAGTTACTACAATTAACAAATGTATAAATGTATGCAATTAATTAAAGTAGTTGATTGCATTACAATATAGTATATGTTTTCAATATAGTATCTATTATATATGTCAACATAGTTATCAACATAGATCTCAACATAGTTATCAACATAGATCTAAACATAATCCGTGTAACCATAGCCACTAATTACCTTACACTTATTTATAAACAGTCTATAGACTTTATTGGTATACCAATATTCGATATCAACAAACTTAAAAATGTATTCTTCCTTATCTTAAATTAAATCAATCTAATTAATTAGTTTATTAGATATATGGGTAACTATTGAAAATGGTTATCTATTTTTAAAACTCTAGTATACCATACTATTTAATAATATAATAATTCATTATATAATATAATATTATATATAATATGTGTTTTATATATATATATATATATATATATATATATATATATATATATGTACGGCTAAATATGACGTCGTCTCCACCATACAAACAGATGTCCGTCGGGGCACAGTTCCTACAAGATCGACGACGTAGAGCTTCTAGAACATCAGAGACACACCATAGAGTCGCCGAGAGCTAACTGTTCCCTGTGCAGTTCGGTGATGGCGTAAGTAACCTCGCACGCGTTGCGTAACCGTATTCGTTACGTAATCGACGATTTAGTTATGTTCGAATACACGTTATTCTAATGTATTACGTAATAATACATCGGCGTTCGTACAACATCAGACTTCGCGGTATGCCGCAGATTTTTCTGAGTGTAATTTATTCGCAAATATTTGGCATAACTATATGAAATTATAAATGTATCGAATAGTAAAATGTATTACTATAGCCATGACAACATTGGGAAGCGATCGCCTACCAGCCCCGCTACAGTTTTTTTTATAGTTTTTGTGTGTAGATTATACTTAGTCATTATTTATTTGTGTATGTGAATTGAACTCTGAATTATTGATAATTACATCATTTAATATATATAAATATATATATATATATATTTATATATATATATATATATATATATATATATATGTATACTATTATTAGCTCTTATTATATACATATACTCATATGCGCACGCATGTTCACACACACGTGCGCGCACACAGTATCGATGTGAAGTTACTGAGCCGGAACCTTCTGGAAACACGGAACAGCCTATTCACGACGGACGCTATGAACAAGTCCGAAGCCAGACCGATGACTATCTCCAAGGCACGGGCGGTCAGACAATTCGTCGCCGAGAAATTCGGACTGTCCAATAACGACCAGTTTAGTTAGTAACGCTCGCGTGAGAGAGATGGTGGTGTGCGCATACGTGTATAATAAACTGTTTAATATATAATAATAATAATAATAATTATTATTATTTATTGGAACATATTTTTTTTCTGTTTTTTCCTTCAACATTTCCCTGTAGAATGAGTTTAGCTAGTCCTTCAGACCGTGTTACATGACCATACCATGTTAATTGTCGTCGTTTTACGATTGTCAATAAGTATGTGTAACGGCCAGATTACGACATTCTGTTTCTGATTTCATCTTTATTATTCTGTATTTATAGGTAACACCAAGTAATTTCCGAAAGTTCTTTATCTCAAATGTTTGTATACAAGCTCCGAGTTCAGCTGTTAGCGTCTATGTTGCGCATACATATATAAAAATGTACATTACTAAAGAGTTCATAAGTCCGAGCTTATAGCCCAGTCTAATATGTTTGTCATTCCATATTACTTTAAGGTTATTTTCACTGCATACTTGATTTACTTGTGCTGCTCTAGCTAGGATTTCTTTTTTGGAACCTTGTTCATCAGTGATGAATCCTAGATATTTGAAGTGATTAACGATCTAGATTTGTTCATTATGGATGTTGATACGCGGATTGCAGGCATTATCATTTAACATCAATTTGGTTTTAGTTGGATTTATTTCCATACCAAATTTACTTGCTTCCAGTGATATTTTATTTTTTAGAGATACCAATTCTTCTTCAGAACCAGCAATACCGTCAATGTCATCAGCAAACCTTAAGTCAGTAATCAATCTTCCATTCATTTTGATAGTATCATTATGACTGTGCAGTGCGTTGTCCATTATTTCTTCCAGAAAAAGGATAAAAAGAGTATGCGAGAGTAAGCAACCTTGTCTTATACCATTTTTTGTTGGAAATAACTCATCAATTGCTACTTTCCTTAGTGTTGCACTGCTTGCTTTATCATGCAGATTTTTTATAAAATCAATTAACTTACTGTAAATATTAAATATTTCATTATAGACCAAAGTCCCTTTTCCAAACTCTGTCAAAGGAAGTTTCCTGGTGTCGATAAATATATGATACAAATTTTTTGTTGAAGATTATGTTTTTTTCGCAAATGAGACGAACATTTAAAATGTGTTCTATTGTATTTCGATTTTTCCTAAATCCAGCTTGTTCATCAGATATTATTTGCTTTGCTTGTGGGTCCAGACGATTTGTCACTATATTTATCATAAGTTTACTAGCGTGGTTGATAGACTAATAGTACGATAGTTATTGCACTGTTGGAGATTACCTTTTTCGGGATGGTTACTATGATCGATTTCGTCCATATTTCTGGAGAGTTACTTGTTTCCCATATATTGGAACATATCCTATGCATTACATTAACCATTGTCTCGTCACCGTTTATTATAAGTTCGGATGGGATATTGTCAATAACAGCCGATTTACCTTTCTTTAATGTCTTTATAGCTGCGACGCGTCTCTTAGAATACAGTTTCCGATGCTGACTTCATATTATTCTTCACATTGATGTTGATTTATGATCAACTTTCGTCTCCAGTAGATTTGAAGTTATACAGTTCACTGCAATATTCAGTCTATCATTTTAATATGTCACCTTCTCCAGTAAGTATTATTACGTTTTTATTTTGGATTATGTTGTGACTTTCCTGTTTTTTCTTTGTAAGTGCCTTTACAATAGAATATGCTTTTTTGGAATTATTACTTATAAATGAACTATTACTGCCCTCACATTGTTCGTCTATCCATTTTTGCTTAGTTTATTTCATATCGCTTTTTATATATGTGTTGAGTAAATTGTATTTGGTTCTACGTTAATTTGTTTGAGGTTTTAATTTTCGGCGTTCATCAGATAGATCCAATATGTCGTTTGTTGTCCAAGGTTTATTCTTTTTTCTGCTAAATCCCAATGTTTCTATCCCAATATTTCTGTTACATGTATTATTCGATTTAGAGTTATTATCGTACTCTCGTTCATTCTTTGTTATTTCTTTTGCTAATTTGTTCTCGATCGATTCTTTATAGTCAGCCTTAGTGGATTATTTTTCAGTTTATCCATGTTATAGTTAATTGTTGTACTCTTTAGTTTTCGTTGAGATTTTCATTTTTATTTAAAATACATCATCACGAGATCACTGCCTATATCTGCTTTATTGTATACTCTGGGTTTAGCAACATTAATAACTGATCTAAAACGTCTCTTGATCAGGATATAATCAATATTATTGTGTTCTTCCCATTTGGTGAGTGCCATGTAAATATTTGTTCGTTGCTTATGTTTCCCTGATATATTTTCTAGGATCAAATCGTTATAGCTCGACAATTCTAAGAATCGTACTCTTCTGTCATTGGAAGCGGTGTTACATGCAGTTTCACAGTAATCACTCCAGTCATTGACCGAATCCTTACCAATTTATGCGTTCCATTCACCCTGAACGATTAGCATGTCTTTCTTTTTAATGTTATCAATTGTACTTTAAAGTTGTGAAAAAAAGTTGTATAGTTCGTCCTTGTCAACTGAATTAGGTGCATATATCTATAGTATAGTTATATTTAAAGGTTTCGTTTTTATTCTAATAGTGCAAATTCTACTTGAATTAGGAGTGAATTCCATTATAGTGTCTTTGGTATATTTGTGTATCATAAATCCAACTCCAATTAAATATATATATATATGTATATATATATATATATATGTATATATATAAATATATATATTCATTTTGTTCCACCTAAATGGCTTTAAAATAATATTTATAAAGTAAATATTTTCTATTGTTGTCACCTATATAAAGGCAACTATAAAACCATAGAAAGCCCATATTATATAGTAAATATAATATTAATTATATACTATATATTACATATTATGTGTATAATATATATCATTAAAAATAACGTTATTTCTACTATCAGTGAATTATCCGTATCATCCTTGTGTGCTTAACGACTTGAAACAGCCGATATCGAAACCAACATCGTCTGAAAATATCAGCTCAGAGCTGACTCCGCCCGTAATAGACGTTAAACAACCGAGCGATACTAAAGCCGTTGTCAGGGACGCTAGCAACACGGTCACTAACGATAGAAGAGGCTCGAACAGTGCGGACAGAAGTGCAAACAATCTGCAGCCGAGTGCGAACAATCAAGTCCCAAGTATGAATAATATGGACCGAAGTACTAACGATTTGGGCCAAAGTTCTACGAACATGAATCAGGCTAGTAAGTTGATCACATCTACTCTCATCAACTCCATCAGTAGAACGGATGGATCCACGCCTAGCCAGCTCAGAAGCAGTAGCATAGGTGGCAGCACTGGTGGTAATATACCCGATAAGAACTCCCTCACTCCGGCCGGAATAGCTTCAGCAGTTAGCAGCGATATCAACAAGTCCAACTTGCCTACGGCACCGCAGTCGTTTACGAAGAGCGCAACTTTAGATCCGGTTCAAGCGGTGACTCATGCCGGTGGTTCTAGACACGCCCCCGAAGACACGCCTACCGAAGTCGTGCAGGCTGACTTGCCAGAAGATGAAGGTAACGCATCGCCTAACGAACAAGATGACGATCCTAGCAAGAAGAAGGGCAAGAAGAAGGGTAAAACCGTCAGATCAGCCAGCGAAGAGGAGAAGAGGAGACGCAAGAAAGAGAAGAGAGATCGTAAAGAGAAAGATAACAAAGGTTAGCGATACTAATCATATGTATATGTGTGTGTTTAATAGCTGTAGTATGCGATAACATTAATGCATTCAGTGTATTATGTCTGTTTATATATATTTTAGCCCATAGAATATTATAATAACTTAGATGAGATATAATGACTAAATATAGATTTCATGATTTTCAATATGTATTGTAAGCGAATATTAATTATGTAAAATAGAAACACTTGAAAAGTTGAATATTAAAACTAAGCGACATAGTTTAATTTATAATTTTATTTTATACTAACTTAAGGGGGAAACCTATAGGATATTTCATTATTTGTAATATTGAAATCGATTAATAAGAATATTAGTTAAATGAAAAATTAAATAATTAATATATTTAATTTTTAGTTTATTAATCATAATTAATCATAACATATTTATGTTTATTAATTGTGATTGTATTATCGGAAAATAAATATCAATAGATAAAGACACTCTGTGTATTACACTGTACAGTACCTATAGGTATATATATACCAATATGAAAGTTATTACATTCAGATTTAGAAGTATTATTATAGGATAGGTACTATTATAATAGTATACATATATGTTCTCTATTATAAATGTATTGATTATGATATAAATATCAGAGATATCGAATTATTTAAAAATCATGATTTTATAATTTCTAATAGTGCTTTATTAAGAGTTGTATTATGAGATTAAATAAGATCTGCATATATATATGCAGATATATATGCATATATATATGTATACATATATAAGTATACATATAGGCGGTGCTATTAAAATTTGCTATAACAACATCTCATATATCATCAACATAGTATACATATATATTAGGTAACTTGTAAACATTCAGATATCATTTGTTTTGGATTATTAAATGTAAATAAATTATTGTTAGAATCTTCCAAATTTATATTTGTGTTTTTTAGTATGAATCTAAATCGCATTATATTTATTCTATATTTAGATATTGTAATTTTGATTTCTATATATATAATATATTTGTAATGTTGACATATTACATAACTTGTTAACCAATCAACATGTTCAATGCATCATACATAATTAAGCTATAATATATTATTACTTATTTAAAACTCATTTAAGTTAATTAATAATATTATTACAATGTATATGCATTATAAATTCATACATTATATGTAATAATATTTACTATTAAATTAGATCCTACATATTTATTATATTTATACAATTTATATTATACATTATGATTAAGTTAATATTCAATTACATTTTCTAAATTAAAATATATAATAAAGTTTAATAATATAATAGGTTTACATAATAAATTAATTAATTACATTAATGTATATTCTATATATTATATATTATATATATATATATATATATATATATATATTAAATGGATGTATACTATATATTATATATAAATAATGTATGTAAATAATATAGATAACATATTTAATAAATTTAATAATTTTAATAGATTGATTGATCGATATTGAAAACAACTGAACTGGAATTAATAAATTGTTAAAACGAATAGAAAATTATTGAAATGACAAAATAATAATAATAATATATACATATATATATATATATATATATATATATATATATATATATATATATATATATTATATTTCATATTATGTCATATTTATTTTAATAGATATTTATTACATACATCGGGTTAGTTTGTATACTTTGATACATATAACGACTGACGGAAGAATTATAATTTTACAATAGTTATTATTATAATACATATATTATTGTAAGTGTTATTATATACTTTAAAATGTATTTATAGAACAAATATATGAAACTAACTGTGTTTCAAATAAAAGTTATTATATATATATATAGAAATTCTGATAAGTCGAAAATGATAGTAATCAGATAAAAGTCTCAGAAATAATAATCTACATACATATTCGGATTATCTGTAGATATAATAATAATCTAAACAAAACGATGTTATACAAACGGGAGTTCACTCTATGTACAAGTATGTACCCGAATATAACATAATATAAGTATTTAAACGTCTCCCATATATGTATACACGTATAATTCGGAAAAACGTAAACTAACTATAGGTATACCTGTATATATATATCTGATAGTTATATTTAACGTATATTATAATGATATTATATTTAATGTGCAGAGATAGAACACGTGATTAATTAAGAAGAATAACGCCAGAATATACACACCGTCGTGCACGCGTTTGTCGTATACGCGTATAGTAATATATATGGACTATTATAATCACGTGACTTAGTAACTATTCGCGCACGTGACCGCGATAATCACGTGGTCACGTGAAGCACGTGATCAACGAGTAACACTCGATCACGTGAAACACATCTTCCTATAGCCCATGTAGTTACTGTCGCATTTGAAGAGAACCCGTTGAACATCCGGGTCTATTTTAGTTTCGTCCGCCCTCGCCAGTCGGTAGCACAGGATTTGGATGTTGGCGCACAACTGGAAACAAGCGCGGCGTTGTTTACGGTACAACGAGGCGACTTCTAAGCGCGCAGTTGTGCGCATGCGCTTCTGCAGACAACCCCTCACTAAGGTAGGTGGCGACACCTCAGCTTCTTGACCATACATACAGGTGGTCAGCAACAGTAAGCAGGCTATCACCGATATAGATGGCGACATCTGAAGGGAACGATATTTAATAATAAAATGATATAATATAATAAATATAACGTTATATATAACTATAGTTTGATATTCTCTCTATAGAGAAGTATACATAATATTATATTTATTCGTATATTATATATTAAATGTATTACTGAAATAAACATATATTATATATATATATATATTATATATATATATATATATATATGTGTGTGTATTTATTATTTATATACACAAACAAATAGGCATATAATATATGCATATATACCTAGGTCATTATATTATGTAATAGCATATATTATATGATATATATATATATATATATATAATTTATATTTTATATTATTAAAGGTTATAATATATAAACAAAATTATTATAAACATATATACGACACTTATTTTCGTATTTATATATATATATATATATATATAATATTGTTGATATACTTGTATATTTATTACCATTATACTACTATTTAACTACACATATTATATTTAATATCTAATACTAGTATTATATAGTAGCTACTATATAGAATGTATATATATATATATATATATATATATATATATATATATATATATGTAACTACCTGTGAGGTGTATTTGGGGTATTGTGTATGGTAGAACGGATGGCTTATGAACAGTCGAACCCTATACAATATACTTTGAAAATGGGTTGTTCAGGATCATCTGTCCATACACAGTACTCAACTGATGCAATTACCTCCAAGTAGTCGTGAACAGCACGGCGGGTAAGCCTGGTAAACGACCTCGACTGGCCGGCTAAACATTGCATGGGTATGACTGGCTTCTAACAACTTGTCTAACATTTCTTATAGTAACACATATAAAACAGAGTCTTTTCTATCGAGCAGCAGCTATAGAAATAGTGGACGAGGCGGATGATCTAGTAAGGACAACGGCAACTTCATATATACTCGAGGGCGTTCTGGCAACCCCATTCACGGCTTTAACACTGCGTTGGAGAAAGCAAACTACTCCAGTAAAATTCCACGAAAACAAACATGACATCACAAATAGAAGTAAATGTAATAAGGCTAGAAAATGAGCCCCCCAGTTTGGACAGCCTTTCAATTATCACTGGGGATGAGCGAAACTATCGTGTAAGTACAGTCGGTAAGGATGGCGAGGCTATATTAAATCCGCAAGGAAGGATTGTTTCTGAGAAAATCGTCTTGAAACACACAGATATTAATAGCTACCTACAATTTAAAAAAAAATATAAGTATAGCGACATAGAATGTCAGAACAATGAATAATGGAAATACAGAAATTATTACAAGGGAAATGGGAAGGAATGGAATAGATTTAATGGGGATAAGTGAGACGAAGTGGAAGGGAATAGGACAAGTAAAATCTGATGACTATTCAGTATATTTGAGTGGAAACGATAAAATTTAAAAAAAAGGGGTGGCATTCATATGCACAGAAAAATGTGTTCTTGGGTTCAATCCTATAAGTGACAGAATAATAACAATACGTATCCAAGGTAAACCAATACATTTCACATTCATACAAGTATACGCTACCACTTCAACAGCAGATGAAGAGGAGATGGATTATTTATACGATGCCCTACACATATAAAATACGATATAACTCCAAAAGGTGACATCATGTATGTCATTGGCGATTGGAATGCTAAAGTGGGTAAAAGAAATACAGCTGGAGTAACTGGTAGTGTTGTACTGTGGATTAGAAATGATACCATGGTAGATTTCTGCAGTCGAAATAGCCTTGTTGTTATGAATACAATGTTCAAACAACATGCAAGAAGACTATATACTTTGAAGTCACCGTATAAAATGACTAGAAACCAGATTGATTATATCTTATGTAAATGTCGATGGAAAAGCTCTATAAAAAGAGTAACAACTATCCCTGGAGCAGACTGTGGCACAGATCACAATTTGTTAATATCTATTTTCAAGATAAAACTCAAACAAACTAAAAGAAATAAGACTACTCCAAAATATGATCTAGAAAACATTGATACGAAATATAATGTAGAAGTTAAGAATATATTCAGTATACTACAAGTAGATGACAAAAATCCTGAAGACTTATGGATTGATATACGTGATGCTTTGATAGAGACATCTGAGAAATGGATACCAAAAGTAAAGAAGAGGAAAGTTATAAAATAGTTAAGCGAAGAAACAATAAAAATAGCGGAGGAGAGAAGAGAGGCAAAAGGAAAAGGTGAAATAGAAAAATATAAAAAACTAAATGCAGAATTTCAAAAAAAAGCAAGGTATGATAAGGAGATAAATTTAAGAGAGAAAAGTAGAAAAATAGAAGAAAACAATAAAAAGGGAAGAACGAGAGATCTATATAAGGAAATAAAAGATATAACTGGATCATACACTGCTAGATGCGGAGTTATGAATCTAAGTTCCGGAAATACAGCTACTGAAGAAAGAGAAGTACAAATTAGATGGCAACAATACACAGAAGAGCTTTACAGGAGAGATCCTAAAATTATTGATACTTTTCCCGAAACTAGATATGAAGATGAACCTCATATACTAGAGACAGAGGTAAAGGACGCTATCAAGCATATATCAAATCGGAAATCATCTGGATGTGATGTTATACCTATAGAGCTTCTGAAAGCAGGTGGAGATGCATCTATAAAAATACTGTTAATTCTTTTCAATAACATATGGAGGACTAAGGAATGGCCAAGAGATTGAAAGAAATCTATTTATCTCCCGATATACAAATAAGGAGATAAGAAAGAATGTGGGAACTATCGAACTATTGCTCTGATCTCTCATGCTAGCAAGATATTCCTTCGAATTATTCAGAAAAGATTAGAATATTTCCTTATCCCAGAACTACCTATTGAACAAGCAGGTTTTAGAAAAGGAAGAGGAATAAGATATCATATAGCTAATTTGCGGTGGATGATGGAAATAGCCAAATAACATAACAGGAATGTGTTAATCTGTATATGTGTTTCATCGACTATAAAAAGGCCTTCCACTGCGTAGATCATGAGAGACTATTGGTGATACTTTATATTGATAAATTATTTTTTGTATTTTTACCACATATTTTACGAATAAATCTTAAAAACGAATAAGGGCAGGATCTAATAGTTAGAAAAAAAATTAAAAAAAAATTAAATAATAGCTATGCATAATCAGGAATAGCTATAATTATCAATAGATAGACAAATGATCAAAAACTCATTATCAGGAATAACTAAAATTAATAAATAATAGATAGGCAAACAAATCAACAACCGAGCAACACCGTGTCGGGTACGGCTAATATATACATACATATATATATATATATATATATATATATATATATGAAAATAACGTAAAATACTTATTATAAATATTGATTAGTTAATTATTATTCATTAATAATTATCAATTATTATTAGTATTACAAATATGTATGTAATCTATGTAGCTATAACTAATGTATACATTTACAATATATATTATTTATTAAAGTAATAACTTAATTCCATATTATAATTAATAATATTTACTCACCTCTGTGAATTATTACACATATGATAATGAATAGTTCTAGAGGAACATCTATTATAAAAATTATCTGAAGTAGTTTATATTTTAAATAGGCGTGTATATCTCAGAGAAGATTAAATATTGGCTAAAAGATGTCTATTAATACCTATGTACCATGATATCCATCAACATATATTTAAATACTGTATTATTATAATGTACTACTATAATACTTATCAAACACGGTGAAATATTTTTTAAATAAGTTAAACTATATATGGTGTAATACGTATACTATATCAAGGAACTAGTTAATACATGTTGTATATCAAATTGTATTTAATTTATATAATTTGTCATATTCAATTATTTGTATTGGTATAAAAACATATTTTGTACATATATATAATAGACCAGTAACATAAAATATAATAAGTCAGTACTATTTTACGCGACTTATGTTATATATATATAAATATATATTAAAATTCGATTAACCCAATTGATGTTACTTGTATATAGATATATTTACTATTGCTTCCATATCTGAAATATGTGACCTCATAACATCTATTGCACCTATCCAACTGAACCTATTAACATTTAAAATAAACTAGTTAGTATTCTATTTCCCTATACGAATAATATATTCTCATCTTAAAACTTAAAATTCTTCCAACCTCTTACGTAAATACCGTCCTAGCTCCAAATCCCAGTGTCTTCACCTAAATGGGTTCATGTCGCCAACACGCATCCAATGATGACCTACAAAGTGTATTTCATAGAGGTCACTCCATAGAGAATTCACAATTTAAAATAATAAATAACATTTATAATACATTTTCTCGGTTACTACCAGCGGGTAATATTTGATCTCTCGTGCGTGCTTGACTCTCTTCGCCATGATATCCTTATCACTATATTGGTAGTAATGGTGTTACCCTCAAATATATTAATTACCACAGAATAAACAGGTCATTATTATATTAAATTCTATGATTTATCTTCTGACCGCGACTCTTATTCTATGGTATCAACATGGCTCAGTCTATATCCACTTCCATACTTCATGCTCCATATATATATATATATATATATATATATATATATATATATATATATATATAGTAAACATATGATTACTAATACTCATATTTCCTGGTATTTACTATCATATATATGTTGACGATACTCCCTCCATGTTACCTACTATTTAACAATCAACTAATGGCAATCCAGCCTCCTCTATAAAATACTGGATTCCCAACAACCTTTTGTTAATCAGCACAGCATCTACATCAGCATTGCCATTATCAACATATATATATATATATATATATATATACATTCCCCATCATTCTCTTCCTTCTACTATGATAATCATACCATCCTCCTTCAAAATCAGTTATTTATATTGGTTGCATACTTAATGTTGATCTATATATTTTCTAGCCATATTTCTAACATTTCTAAAGCTGCTAATTATCATTATTTAGAATCTGATGTTCCTGTAAACGTATCACTATTTCTCTATGTGATTCCTCTATTAAACCACTTTACATTATTCGTATTGATTGTTGTTCTTCAAAATTATATATTAATCTTGCTCTATCCATCAACCATTTAAACAGAATCATCCATACGATAATTTTCACTATTATAATCTCTAACAATTCCTCTACTAAAGTGGTTACCCTATAAACATAATAGTTTATTGTTATGTCATAAACTGTAATGTATATTGATACAAGTATAGCAGAACTGCAGCTATATACAGGCTCGGCACCTAGTACGTCGGGGCGTGAACTCGCTTGATCACGTGCAACCTCTCAATCATATCGAGGGTGACCTTGACCTCACACGTAGGGCGATTGGGTACCGGCGGCGGGGCGCATGCGTGATGGACTGTACGCGCATGTCAACAACGATTCGGTATACATACATATAGAGTATAAATTAAGAGTTATACATTTAAAAAAATTATATATATATATATAAATTTAATCAATATAAGAGATATAAATGATAATGTTAAATTAAAACTTAAAATTGATAATAAAGAAATACGTAACGTAGAAATGATAAAATTTCTGGGTAATATTATTGACAATAAATTAGACTGGAATAGACAAAACATTATGTATGCACAAAGTTATAAAGATCTATTGCTATTTTAAATAAAGTAAAATTAAAATTAAATTGTAAAGCATTAGTTTTACTTTATAATTCTTTTTTTAATTCTCACTTATATTACTGTGCCCATATTTGGGGTAATACTTATAGTTCGAACCTTCTAAAATTAATATGTTACAAAAAAGAGCTTTAAGATGTATATGTAATAATGAATTAATGTACAATACATTTTATTTTAAATATAATAATTTAAAGTTTGATGATATTGTTAAATTGAATACTGTTAAATTCATGTTCAGGGCCAGAAATTATTCTCTACCTTTGAATTTACAGAATTTATTTAAAATAAAGTCTTATAATAATCTCTTATTTCATAGAATAAAAATAAGGACGAAAAGAAAATATTTTTGTATATCCAATATGGGACCACAGTTATGGAATAATTTAAAAAAAGTTTTAAGAATAAAAAATAATTTAAAATCATTTAGTACAAATTATAAAAAAGTTTTGATAAGTTTATATAATAACACTTAATTTTAATAGTGCATTTTACAAATGACACTTTAAAAAATTATACTTATTATTTTATCGCTTTTTTTATACTATTTTATAGATTATATACATTGTTTTTATATTTTAGGAAGAGGAAGTGAATTTAATTACTTTAATTTTATTTTTAACTTTATTTATAATTAACTAATGATACGAATTTGACTAATGATAACTGAATTGGGATAACGAATTAATGATAATTATACTAATGATATTTGACTAAAGATAATAAAATAATGATAATGATCAGTAATAATTGATTAATGATATATATTGATTAATGATATTAATGATTATTATGTATTACTATTGATTATTGACTTTATATTTTATTTATATTATATTTTATTATTTATTTTATATTTTTATTTTATACTATATCTTTTATATTTATGTTATACCCTTTTAACTTATAATTTTATTTTATTATCTTATGAAATGATGATTAAGATTATGAGGAGTTTTTTACTATTATTATTTTATCGTTGATGTTTTTTTTAATAAATTTGTTTACTTTTAATTATTTAAGAAAATCAAATAAAAACAAAATGTATTAATTCTATTTAGATTTTTGGATGTGTTATATTGAGTGGCATTATTAGCGATAGTAGTATGTAGTTGGGAGTAAAGGTGCATTTATTGGCGGTAAATGTTGCCAGTGTTCATGCTCTTGGCGCAAGTATGATCCTTAAGGCATAGGACTTGACGAACCCACACCTTGAAAGTTGAGACGCCATTGTCAATATGCGTGTCACCAATATAAATTACATGTAAAATTGATACTTAACAAAATATTTTTTTTTTTTTTTTTAATTTAAATTTTGTTTTTATTTAATTTTGTATTAATTGTTTTGTGTAACTATTAATAATATACTTGTAATTATCTTAGTTACATGTTAACCAACGGTTAAGAGCGGATGAAGATTTAATATCTCAACGGTCAAGTGCACATCGTATAGCCAATCTATCATAAACCATAGTTACGCTGATACGAATAGTCTGGAGAGGAGACAGGCACCGCTAGACTCTTAATGCCTGGAGTAAGAACACATGACAATTACAAATATAAAACATTCAATGCCGGATCGGCCGAGCCCCGGAATAACAACGCCCGCGCATCCCATCGGTAAATCCCAGGATGGATGTGATAAATCGACTACTGGATTGAATAATATATTAACAACACAACATAAAACAACACAACGAACGACAAAGACAATTAATAAACGAAGAATACAACTAGCAACGAATATTACAACGATAGGAACATGGAATGTTCGTACGCTTAACGGAGTAGGAAAAATCCAAGAACTAACGAGAGAACTTGATCGCTATAGATGGGATATTATTGGACTTGCTGAGACACGATGTAAAAACTCTGGTGAAGTAATAACAGACGAAGGTCATAAAATTGTCTATAGTGGACAAGAAAAATACCATCAACAAGGAGTAGCTTTTATCGTTAGAAAAGAGCTTACCACATCGATCCTCAATTACAGCACAGTTTCCAGCAGAATTATATCAATAAGATTAGCTTCACAGCCAGTAAATATGACTATCATTCAGATTTATGCTCCTACAAGCGATTATAATGACGAAGATATCGAAGTTTTTTATGAAGATATAGAACAAACAATGGCAGCGGTACATAAAAAAGACTTACTGATTATACAAGGTGATTGGAACGCAATAGTAGGTGATGCAAATAAAGATTGGAGTAATGCTGTAGGAAAATTTGCGCTCGGGAAAACAAACCCAAGAGGCATCAGACTTCTCGAATTTGCTACCAAACATAATTTTACACTTTCTAACACACTTCACCCGCAAAAAGATTCAAGAAAAGCTACGTGGCACTCGCCAAATGGTCGTACCCATAACCAAATTGATTATATTCTAGCACCATTGAGATTCAAATCAAGTATACACATGTCCTCAACTAGAACATACCCTGGAGCTGTAATAAACAGTGACCACGACCTTGTTCTCTGTAACATGAGACTGAAACTACGATCACAAAAAATGAAGAAAAGCAATAGAATACGATATGATCTAGAAAAATTGAATAATGCAACTATAAGCCTACAGTACAAAGAATATTTGAAATCGAAGCTATCAGACATCAATATTAATGAAATATCAACTGACAATGCATATACGCAAATTTCACAGTCATTAACAAGTACAGCAGAAAATGTTCTAGGAAAATACAGAATAAAAAAGCAACCTTGGATAACTGATGAGATTTTAACGCTATGTGATAAAAGAAGAAGTCTAAAATCAACCAAACATCAGAGTACTGAACATGCAGAAGAATATAAACGAGTCCACAACCTTATTAGAAGAAGTATGAAAGAGAAAAAAGAAGATTGGCTTAAATCCCAATGTAATTCAATTGACCACGACCTAAAAAGAGGTGTTCATAGCAAGAGAGCGTATAACACGATAAAAGCAATCACTAACTCTATAGACAGGAAAATGTCAAATATTGAAGATGCTAACGGAGTACCAATAGAAGATGATAGTGCAAGATTAGAAAGATGGACGGAATATTGCAGAGATTTATATAACTACCCAATTAAAACTGATCAATCTAAGTTACATAATACTCGAGAAGAAAATGAAGAACAACCATTACCCATATTAAAAGAAGAAGTAATCAATGCCATAAGAACCTTGAAAAATGGTAAGTCACCAGGTATTGATAATGTGCCAGGTGAACTTATCAAAGGAGGAGGTGAGGCACTATACGATATACTTACCAAGCTATGTCAGAAAATCTGGTCTACAAACCAATGGCCTGAAGCATGGACGACTTCTTTAATTATACCTATTCCAAAGAAAGGCGATCTCAAAAAATGTTCAAACTATCGTACTATAAGTCTGATCAGTCACACGAGCAAAATTTTATTACGGATCATACTGAATCGCTTAACACCACAAGCAGAAGATATTCTGGCTGATGAACAAGCAGGTTTTAGAAAGGATCGCAGTACAACAGAACAAATTTTGAATTGCAGAATATTAATGGATAAACATATGGATCATCAACGACAAGTCTACCACAATTTCATCGATTTCAAGAAAGCCTTCGATAGAGTATGGCATGATGGTTTGTGGAATGTGATGTCTGAATTTGGGATAGGCAACGACTTGGTAAAAATCATAAAGTCACTCTACGAATCAGCAAAAAGCGCAGTACTATTGAACAACCAGATAGGAACTAAGTTCGATACGACAGTAGGAGTTAGACAAGGCTGCTTACTATCGCCAGTTCTATTCAATATATTTCTAGAAAAAATAATGCAAGACTCTCTAGTAGATCAATCGTCAAGTATAGCAATAGGAGGAAGAAAAATCAACAACTTAAGATTCGCTGATGATATAGATCTCATCGCTGGTTCAGAAAGTGAGTTGCAATCCCTCACAGATTCTCTAGAAAAAGCTTCGACATCATACGGTATGGAAATTAACCATGAAAAAAGTAAAATTCTTGTAAATGGAGATCATTCAACACCACCTGTGATCACTATGTACGGCAAACAACTTGAAAATGTTCAAAATTTCAAATATCTGGGAGCAATGCTAACCGACACCGGAAATTCAAAGAAAGAAATCCAAATAAGACTAGCGACAGCAGTTACAGCCCTTGTGAAATTGGAGAAGATCTGGCGTAGTGGAGAAATTGATTTCAAACTTAAATACAGACTCTACATCTCTCTAGTTATTTCAACATTGTTGTACGGATGCGAAAGCTGGACCTTACTAGAAGAATCTAAAAAGAAGATACGTAGTTTCGAATCAAAAGCACACAGACGACTTTTAAATATTAGCTATAAACAAAGAAAAACTAATATATTTGTAAGCAATGAAATTAATAAAAAAGTCGGCCCATATGTACCACTTCTGGATATTATCATGAGAAGAAAAATGACCAAATTCGGACATATAACTCGTCACGATTCGTTAGCTAATACTATTCTTCATGGATATGTCGAAGGTGAGAGGAAAAGAGGAAGACCTAAAAGAAATTGGATGAATGATATATTCGAATTTTCCCATCTTTCTCTTAGGCAACTTTTAGATATTGCAAAAGATCGTTCGAAATGGAGAAAGTTGTGCTATTCATTATCATGTGTTCCCCCTACGATGGCGACGTCACGGGACTAAGTAACTAAGTAAGTAATTATCTTATTAATTATAATGTTATCCTATCCTTTATTTTATTTTCATTATATTAATTTAATTATCAAATGTTCTCCTTATAATCTATTGGGTGAAAGACTCGACAAGCTATGCTTTTTCTTTCATCCAGGCTTTTGCCAATCTGATATTATTATTATTATTATTATTATTATATATATTATATAATTTAATTATTACTATTTATAGTCACGACGTAGGTTTATATAATATACTACCACGTGGGTAGATTGAAGATCTTAAGTTGAACACACGCACTGCGTAATAGTGCTATTGTGTTCATGATTTAATGATTTAATAAAATGTGTAGTATTTCCCAGTATTCAATACTCGTGTTTAACTTGGATCTAACTGGGAAACTGGGGGATTCTGGTCTAAACTTGGATCTAGGTGGTGTAAACTTGGATTTATCTGATCCATATTTGACTAGTTGAAACTTGGATCATCATATCCCAGTTTAATTCAAGTTATTGTTTTAAACTGAGATAAACTTTGATTTAGCTGATCCATATTTAACTAGTTGAAACTTTGATCATTATATCACAGTTTAATCCAAGTTATTTTTTTAAACTGAGATCAACCTGGATTTAGCTGATCCATATTTAACTAGTTGAAACTTGGATCATTATATCACAGTTTAATCCAAGTTATTTTTTTAAACTGAGATCAACTTGGATCTAGCTGATCCATATTTAACTAGTTGAAACTTGGATCATTATATCACAGTTTAATCCATTTTTTTTTAAACTGAGATCAACTTGGATTTAGCTGATCCATATTTAACTAATTGAAATTGAATCATTATATCACAGTTTAATCTGAGTTATTTTTTTAAACTGAGATCAACTTGGATTTAGCTGATCAATATTTAACTAGTTAAAAATTGGATCATTATATCACAGTTTAATCAAAGTTATTTTTTTAAACTGAGACCAACTTGTATCTAGCTGATCCATATTTAACTATTTGAAACTTGGTTCATTATATCACAGTTTAATCCATTTTTTAAAAACTGAGATCAACTTGGATTTAGCTGATCCATATTTAACTAGTTGAAACTTGGATCATTATATGACAGTTTAATCCAAGTTATTTTTTTAAACTGAGATCAATTGGATCTAGCTGATCAATATTTAACTAGTTACAACTTGGATCATTATATCACAGTTTAATCCAAGTTATTTTTTCAAACTGAGATCAAATTGGATTTAGCTGATCCATATTTAACTAGTTGCAACTTGGATCATTATATCCCAGTTTAATACAAGTTATTTTTTTAAAACTGAGATCAACTTGGATATAGCTGATCAATATTTAACTAGTTACAACTTGGATCATTATATCACAGTTTAATCCAAGTTATTTTTTAGTCCAAAATATGTATCTATAATATTACCAATTATTTAATTATTTATTATTTTATTAAATTTTGGTAAATCTATTAAATCTAAACTAATACAAATAAATAAAAAATATTGAATATTTTTTGATAAATTTATCATATTAAAAAAAATGTTTAAAAAAAAAAAAAAAAATATTTAACCTATATATAACAATGTATAACTATAATAACTATAATAACTATATATATATATATATATATATATATATATATATATATATATATATATATATATATATAAAATACCATATATTTATAAATACTTATAAAATAATTAAAATCATACAAGTATTTAGAGATCATACTTATATATAAGGGTAAATATATATATATATATATATATATATATATATATATATATATATATAGGGGACATAGGGGACATATCATACATGATGTAATATATAATTATAATATTATAGATCTATAGTTTCGCCATAATAAAACTGATATAAAATTACTAATATGTAAATTACTTATCTAGCAATAATATAGATAACAATATAATATGAATTAGCAGGTATAATATATTAATATGTATACATAATATATAGATATAATATATAAATATAAATTTGAATTATTTTTAAACTTGGATTTAACTCGAGTTAACTTGGATTAATCTCGAGTTAAACTTGGATTTAACTGGGATTTAGCTAGAGTTAAACTTGGATTTAACTGGGATTTAACTAGAGTTAAACTTGGATCTAGCTGGTGTTAATAGTGTTACAAAATTAGAAGGCTAAACACGAGTTTAAACTCGAAATAATCCAAGTTAAACATGAGTATTGAATACTGGGTTGTTATTTATTTAATTTATATTTATTATATAAATATATATTGGTACAGAGATTACTTAACATGTTAACGGGTATGAAGTTTTACGATACACCCTATAGGGTTATAGTTATTAGTTTTATACATATATTACTTAAACTAATAGTAAATATTAAATACTATAACACAATTATTTACAGGTCAAATATGTTAAAGCAAATTGTTAACAATAATAGTTATTATTAATATATATATATATATAATTCTAATAAGTCGAATATATTAGAAATCAGATAAATGTCAGAAAGAAATAAAATCTGCCGACATATATGTAATATATGCGATTATTTTAACATTTAACATACACACATTTAATTAATTATCTGTCGATATATCACAATATTCGAGTATTACGATTCCCAATTATCGGGTGTTCACTCTATAGAGTATAACATGTTATATATATATATGCATATATATATGCATATATATATGCATATATGTACAAGTATGTACTCGAATATAATTATAATTATTTACACCTATTTGACATACATGATTTATTAGTACATAACAAAATATAGGTAAACCTGTATATATATATATACACTACAATATAATCACATTATATTTACTGTGCACAGATTGTATACGTGTCGTCATTAACTAGGTTGATGAGATATAATAGATCCTACTCCACGCATGCGTGTTTCAAATGTACTAGTTTAATCACTTAACATAGTTATTATTCACACACGTGGTCATAATAATACGTTATAACAATAATCACGTGGTCGCAGCAATGAAGTGTTAACTATAATCACGTGATAACACTAATCGCTAAGATTACGAGAGCAGGTGTCCACAAATACCACGCGATTACATGAAACATCTTCTGTTACAACTCCTAAGGTTTCTTTCGCATGTCATGCGATCCCTTATGATATCGGCGGTGGTTTTAGTGGAGACCGATCCCGCATGGCGGCAGAAAATGGTCTCGCAACTTCGGAAACACGATCTCTTTGTTTCGCCGTAAAGGGAAGTGGCTTCGAAGCGCGGAGTTCTACGACCGGAAACGGAACCTTGGAATAACAGTACGGCGGTGATCAGCAGTACTAGTGACGACATCTAAAGTAGTATCTATGGAATTAAAAGATTAAATAAAATTTTAAAATCACAATAATACCTATAATCATATAATATTAATATATTGGAATTTTTGATTACAAATAATGAGTTATAAAATATTAAGACCATTTATTATGAGTCATAATGTGTCCGTATTAGGTTACTTTCTCCTACAAATCAATTCTTAAAAATTGTAGAACAAATATTTTATGTTCGTTTTAATTCGTTTTTAAATCACTTTAATATTTTATCTAATATTCAGTTCGGGTTTAGGACAAATTTAAATACGACTCATGACATTTTTAATCTTCAAACTCAATATGTAATATTGAGTTATATTTTTATTGATCTTAAAAAGGAATTTGACACTGTTATGTACACTAAATGATGACATTTTATTTAGTAAACTAGAAAATATAGGTATACGTGGAATTTCTTTAAAATGGATTACAATTATTTTACTAATAGACTGTTAACTTTAAAAACTATTTATCTGATAATAAATAAATGATCAAAAATAAATTATTAAATATAAATAAATGGTTTATTTCAAATACACTTACTTTAAATATTAATAAAACCTATTATATGTTATTAAATAATAAATTATCCACATTAATATATTATTAAATAATATAAATTTAACTATAGTTAAATCTACATAATTTTTAGGTATAATCATTGATCAGAATTTAGACTGGAAATTGCACATATTATATCTAAAAAATAAATGAAAAAAATAATTTGGATAACCAATATAATTTCGAAATTTGTAAACCAAAAAGCCTTACTTCATATATACAATTCAATTTTGTTACCACATATTAATTATAGTATAATATTATGAGTTAATACTTATAAGAATAACACATTATGCATCAATATGTTACAAAAAAGAATTATTCGTATTAAATAATAAACCTTATATATATCATACTAATGATTTATTTAAATATGACAGTATTGTTACCTTTCAATAATCTACTAAAATATAATACTTGCGAATTCATGTTTAAAGTATATAATAATATTCACCGTGAAATAATAATCAATCATTTAAGTAAAAAATCTAATATTTATCCAATACGTGACATAAATAACTTTAATATTCCTTCATTAAAATTAAATATATGTTCACATTATCTCATAATTATTGGTCCTTATTTATGGAATTCACTATGTAATTCTTTAAACAAAATTAAATTAAAATAAATTAAAAAAAAAAAAATTATCTCTTTGATTAAAAGATTTCAAATTTTATTTTTTCCGACTAATTGAAATTAGTTTTATTGTTTTTACTTTTATTAATTTCTGACATGATATAAAATTACGTATACATACATTATTAATTATAAAATATCAGTATTATAAAAAAAAAATTAATTACAAATTTTCAGTATTATAATATGTTTCATTTTATTATACCATTGTATCTCTATTTTATTTAATATAGTTGTTTCTTTTTTTCTCTTATTTCTTTTATTTTCTTTAATATTTAAATCTTGGCTATCTCCTATTTAGTTCCTCTGTATTTTATTTTATTTTATGTTATTTAATGCTTGATATATTTCTTAGATTTTAATTTTATTATGTTATCATTTATTTATATTATTACATGATGATTGCATTTAATTACATGATAAGTTTCATTATATTTTATTATATATTTTATTTATTTTTATCATATATATGTAAATATGAAGTCATAATATTATAACATTATTATTTATTTATTATTCTTATCTATAATGAAACTTATCATATTAATAAAGGGCTAATTATATCGCTAAGAAACACTGTTTCTATAATTACCTTAGCATTGCCTAAATCTGATAATAATAAATAATATATGAAAATAACGTAAAATACTTATTATAAATATTGATTAATTAATTATTATTCATTAATAATTATCAATTATTATTAGTATTACAAATATTTATTTAATCTATGTAGCTATAACTAATGTATACATATACAATATATATTATGTATTAAAGTCATAACTTAATTCCATATTATAATTAATAATATTTACTCACCTCTGTGAATTATTACACATATGATAATGAATAATTATAGAGAAACGTCTATTATAAAAATTATCTGAAGTAGTTTATATTTTAAATAGGCGTGTATATCTCAGAGAACATTAAATATTGGCTAAAAGATGTCTATTAATACCTATGTACCATTACATCCATCAATATATATTTAAATACTGTATTATTATAATGTACTACTATAGTACTTATCAAACACTGTGACATATTGTTTAAATAAGTTAAACTATATATGGTGTAATACGTATATTATATCAAGGAACTAGTTACAGATGTTGTATATCAAATTGAAAATGTATTTAATTTATATAATTTGTCATATACAATTATTTTTATTTGTATAAAACATATTTTGTACATATATATATAATAGAACAGTAACATAAAATATAAGTATTCAGTACTATTATAATTGACTTATGTTATATATATTAGTATTCCTTCCATGTCCAAAACAATTATTCAAGGTTATGTCTAAGGTAATAGAAAAAGAGGAAACCTAAGAAAAATTGGTTAAATGATATTTTTGAATACTCTAATCTCCCTCTTCAGTAACTTTTAGTTATTGCAAAAGATCTATATAAATTGAAAAAGTTGTTAAAAACACTGTCATGTTCTCTCCCTACGATACCAATGTCACGGGACTAAGTAACTAAGTACGTATTCCTGTAACCTTCTTGATGTTACTTGTATAAACTCTAAAGTATTACCATATCCCCATAATAACTAAACTCCATTCTCACCATTCAACTTGATAAATATATTCTATCTACTACTATTTATATACATACAAATTAATCTGCATACCAATCATTCATAAAATAAATATTTCATGAATTATCTGCCTTTTCAAACATATTATGTACCTGCTCAACCATTTATCCCCTTTATCAAAATAACAGTATTAATAATAGAAATTTATCGCATATTTATCACTAACTTTTTTGATAATTATCTAGAAATCATTAATAATACTTCCATATCTGAAATATTTGACCTCTTAACATCTTTCATATCATCTATTGCACATAGCCAACTGAACCTATTAACATTTAAAATAAACTAGTTAGTATTCTATTTCTCTATACGAATAATATATTCTCATCAATGATGACCTACAAAGTGTATTTCATAGAAGTCACTCCATAGAGAATTCACAATTTCAAATAATAAATAACATTTATAATACATTTTCTCGGTCACTATACTACCAGCGGTAATATTTGATCTATCGTGCGTGCTTGACTCTCTTCGCCATGATATCCTTATCACTATATTGGTAGTAATGGTGTTACCCTCAATTATATTAATTACCACAGAATAAACAGGTCATTATTATGTTAAATTCTATGATTTATCTTCTGACCGCGACTCTTATTCTATGGTATAAACATGGTTCAGTCTATATCCACTTCCATGCTCCATATATTTATATATATATATATATATATATATATATATATATATTTATATATATATACAGAGCTGGGCACGATACTCAAAAAATGTATAATAGATACAATTACAATTACACACTTTTTTCTTATAATAGATACTACTACAATTACTTTAAAAAAAATAATAGTAGATACAATTACAAATACAGAATTCTCTTAGTAGATACATCTTAGTAGATTCAAATACATTATGATTATATAAATTATATAAAATATATATAAATATATAGATATATATTATATTATATAATATATATTTATATATATATATATAATATATATTCATCGATGTCGAATTTTATAATACATATCAAGGTACATAACACGGAATAATATCCGGAAATATTTGCTAGAAAGTGATTTTCTAGCAAGTTGTAGTGGGCCCCCTTTAAAGTTACTATATTTCCCGAACATTTTCTGAAAGTAATAGGGTAACTCACTACATTCTCAGCGTCTCTAAGTTATCAGCTGCATTATATATCCTTGACCATAATATCCTTATAAATGGACATTCCTCTATCGGAATATCTGGTACTTCACTCGATTGGTTCATATCATACCTAACTGGACATTTAAAAAAAACCAAATTAGCATACATTCACTAATTTCTAAACCTCGTAAAGTTACTCATGGAGTACCTCAAGGATCTGTCCTTGGTCCACTCCTGTTCAACATCTATCTACTTCCCTTATTTAAAAGTATTGAAATATCCCACTTTAGATCTATAGTCGACTATCACTCGTATACAGATGACATACAATTACACTGTAAATTGATATACCCTAACAGTGCAATACATTTACTTAACAACTGTATTACTGATATATATAACTGGATCACCAATAACTCCTTATCACTAAACTGTCTTAAAACTGAATCATTGCATATTAAAACATCTACTACTATATTCCTTCCACCACAAATTACCATTAACAATTTGAGTATTTATTATGCTAATAAAATAAAAACTCTTGGTATATTAATCGACCCAATACTACCATTTCACATTCCGACTAAATCACTATCACAGTCAATTAACTACATACTACAAAACTTACGAACAATAATACCCTTCATTAATTTTAATACTGCAATCTTCTCGCTACATCCCTCATTCTACCCCACATTGATTACCTTAATTCCTATCCATATAGGGAAATATATGCCTCTTCACAATCTAATAAATAAACTCAAACGCCTTCAAAATACATCTATCAGATTTATATTCAACATAGCTAAACATTCCAGACAACATATATCTCCTCTAAGAACCAAATTACATTGGCTGCCAATAAAATCCAGTATAATTTATAATATTTCACTCACCATACATTTATCTACTCACCATAATACACCTGACTATCTCGCCAACTTACTAATTCCCATACGAAAAAAAATAATAAATAAATTTAAATTAAAAACTTCAGTTTAATCATATTTAACATCTGCCCAACATAAATCTTTCTCCGTCCATGCTCCAAAAATCTGGAATGATCTACTTCACTATATCCGGTCAATTGACTCAACTGTAATACTCAAGTTAAATCTCAAAACATACCGTTTTCTCAATAAATACATTAAAAAGCACGTCCGAAAACTTCCATAAAGAAGTTGATGGAAGTGCCTAAACCAATTAGGTAACTGATAACAAGTAACTAAAATTGTAGTTAACTAGAAAATAACTTTCTAGCAAACATTTCCGGACATTATTTCCGAAAAAACTGGTTGTGGGATACCCTTTATAAAAGGACATATTCAATATTTACACCTTATAACGTGTTCTTCAATAGATGATATAGAATAAATTTATTGAAATGTAATGACATTTAATGAATCTTTTAGTGTATACACTGGTTTTACACAAGCTGGTATACCAGCGTTTATTTCATATGAAATTATACTATGAGCAATTAAATACTATAGAGAAATATACATTATTACAATATACGTATATTAAAATAGTACTATTTTTCAATCAAAATAATCAGCGACCTTTAATTTCGAATGTTCAACACGAAAATAGTAAATTATCAAATATACAAAAAAATAAATTATTAATATATTATTAATTATTATTATTTATAATTAATCATATTTATTAAAATGATTTAACTTTCAAAGTAATATATAATGTTGAATTATAAATCAATTAGTATATAAAATATATTATTAAAATAATGTCTTTGTTTTCAATAAATGTATATAATAGTTTTTGAGAATATCACTATAATTTATATATCATAATTTTTAACAATGATTTAATTCAAATATTTACAAAAGATATTTGATTAAAAATATATTGATGATTTATATATATTAAAATTAATATTGTATTCATAATAATACCCGGAATACGGAATACGGAATACGGAATAATACGTTATAACAATAATCACGTGATCGCAGCAATGAAGTGTTAACTATAATCACGTGATAACAATAATCGCTAAGATTACGAGAGCACGTGTCCACAAATACCAATCGATTACTAGAAACATCTCCTCTCACAACTCCTAAGGTTACTGTCGCATATGATGAGATCCGTTAGGATATCGGCGGTGGTTCTAGTGGCGTCCGATCCCGCCTGGCGGCAGCAACTGAAGTGAACGTTCTCGCAACTTCGGAAACACGATCTCTCTTTTTCGGCGTAAATGGAAGCGGCTTCGAAGCGCGGAGTTCCGCGACCGGAAACGGAACCGTGGAATAACAGTATGGCGGTGATCATCAGTACTAGTGGCGACATCTAAAGTGGTGATATTTAATATTAATCTACAATAAAACAGTATAATTTCACCTTATAGTTTTTATGTATATTTTACTCAACATTATATATATATATATATATATATATATATATATATATATATATATATATATTTATATTATATATTATAAGTACTTCAGATATAAACACATAACTTTTTAATATATATATATATAGACTACAAATAATATATGCGTCTATACCAAGTTCATTATATTATGTAATTGCATTGGTTATATGATGTATATATATAAATTTTTAAAATGAATGGTTATAATTTAAATAAAACATGGTATAAACATATAAACACATGTGCAGTGCACTTATACTCTTGCTATATACACGATTTGTAATATATTTCAATTAAACTTCCATTAAACTAAAGATATTAAATATAACAATTTTAAATTTTAATAATAATAATATATTTTGTTATAAATTATTATATATGAATATATATATATATATATATATATATATATATATTTATAGGAAAATGACGTAATAATTATTATGAATATTTATTAATTGATTATAATATAGTATTCATTATTAATTGATAATTACTCGAAGTGATGCTGGTAATACTTACTGTAGCTATAGATAACAAATGTACACAATACACAATACATAATATATATATATATATATATATATTAGTTATTAAATCATAACTTAATTTCACGATAGAAGTAGAACCCACTCACCTCTGTGAAGTATTATGTATACGCTTATGACTATTTCAGGAGAAATTTTATTAAAAATGATTATCTCAAGTAGTTTATATTTTAAATAGGCTATAGTGTATATCTAAAATTAGATTAAATATTGGTTAAAATAAATTGGTTAAACGGGGGTCTATATTTATCCACAAACGTGACATCTATCGAATCCTATTTAAATACTGTATTATCATAATATAATACTATATATAGAGTACTATAATATTTAGTAAATACCGTGAGTTGTTTGTTTAATAACTGATGCTAAATATCGGTGACATATGCCTATAGGTTGCATGTATTTCTGCTATAGTTTCTATATATATAGCAAGGACCTAGGTAAATATATGTTATTTATAAAATATTATTTAATTTGTATAATTGTAATATACAATCATTGTAATTGATATCGAAACATATAACATTATGTACTTTAATAACCAGTATAGTTTCATATAATAGGTCAGTGCCGTTTTAAATTTCTTATATTTTATATAGCTATATATATTATAATCAGAAAGAGTGTAAAATCTCAGGAAAACACAAGCGTAAAGCCTGAATAGGTATTTTCCCACTCAACTTGATAACAACATTACAATAATAACAAATACAAAATATAAGAAAATTGTAAAAGGACAATAATTTATTTTAAACTGTCAATATTGTATATCATTATAACTATACATATATTATTGAATTGATATGATACGTGTAAATGAAAATCGTGCTGAATAAATGTGTATATACTTGAACATTGTTATCAAGGAGAGGTCATCATATTCAGTTAAATACAATAAATATTAAAAGTATATATAAATAAGAATTATATAAATGTATATTAAAAGGAGAAAAATATATAACACAAATGAAATAAATGCCTAAAATATATAATAAACAAATTGTAAAAGAAAAAGAAACTAAACACAACAACAAATATAAAAAATTAACACTAATATGAAGTGGTAATAAATAATTTAATATTTTTTTTAAAGTTGTTTTATTCATCAATTTGTGAAAAGAAGCTGTTAATGCATTCCTTATCTCAGGAGCTTTGTTAGAGAAACAAAACGATGTTCTATATGTTCTTATTTTGGATAAAACTAATTTTGTAGATAAATGCTTATACATATTTGAATTTTGTGTAAACATATATTATAAAATGATATATAAATATTTAGTCAAGTATCTATTTATATATTTTAAGATATTAATTATTATAATATCTTGCCATTTTAAAAGATTGAATATGTTATACATATTATCTATATCTAGATTAAAAGAGAATATCAAATTATTCATTACCCTCTTTTGCAATATTATAATTGGTTGAATATCAGATAAAAAAGTACTACCACAAACAGATGAACAATAATTTAGATGACTTTCAAAAATATTATGATATATTTGTATTTTATTTATAATAGCAATTGATCTACTTAGTTTTTCGCTGATATAATTTATATGATAATTACAGTTACAGTTATCATCAATTAATATAGGAATGATAAATGATTCACCTGCTCAATAATTTCATTATACACTTATAATTCTAATTTCTTTATCGATTTAGAATTTCGAATATATGCATATATAGCATACAAGTTATAACTTTGGTTTATTTTATATTTATTATTAATTTATTACTAAATAGCCAGTGAGTTAAACTAAAAAGATCATCTTGTATATTAGTTTGCAGTATATAAAAATAATTACTACTGAAAATTAAATTTGTACCATCTGCAAAAAGTATGGATTTATAATATTTCAGTATATTAGGCATATCATTAATATATATTAGAAAAAGAAAAGAGAACTAAAGCTGAACCTTGCGGAACACCAAATATTATTTGTTCCATATCTGAAATAGCTATAGCTGAAATAGCTATATATATATATATATATATATATATATATATATATAATTGTTATAATACGGACACATATATAATACTAGATAAACTATATAGTATTGATGAACCAATAAGATAAATTACAATAACATTATTTATAATTAATTTTTATAATTTAATATAATTTATTTATGATTAGTAATTAATTTAGTAATTTTTATATTATTTTATTAATTAATAATACAAGTTAAACATCTAAATAATAACATTTTAAGATTTAGATTCATTGGTGATTCATTAATATTATATGGACGCGATTTTTATGAAAATCAAAATAGTTCACACTTTGCGCGCTGATTGGTTCTAGGGTGTCCGTATTAGGGATTTATTTGACCTCTATATATATGCTTATAACTTAATACATATTTGTATATAATTAATTATGTATATAATATTTAGAATACTTTATTTATTAATAATATATTGATATGTTTCATATTTAAAAACGTAATAAAAAATCAATATTTATTTGATATATTTTAACTAATTAAAAAATAAAATTATTTATTTAGACTATTTATATAATTGTGAATATTTAATTAAATTATTTTTTTTGTAGGATTTATGGTTTATAATATACCGAGAGTGTCCGCATTCGTGCACTGTCCGTATTCTGTTACTTTCCCCTATCCACATTTAAAAAATATGATCAATAATTATTTTTATTTTAAACAATTAGTATTGATATTATCTGATATTATCGATTGTCCTGAACAACAGGATCATTATTGGAAGAAGCGGATGAACCTATTAGATGGTTAACAAAATTCGATCCTAACTGAGAGGCAATGTGGAAACCCATACGTGGCTCGGATAATGCGCTAGAGTAGGCAACGGGAAACCACTCTAGTCTCATCCCAAGAAAACAACCATGATAGCTATATACATACAAAATACTATAAAGTCGAAGAATGAGTCCCCCAGGTTGGATGACTTTAATATTACTACTGGGGAAGGGTATTCTACTGTCACGAATAAGTGCAACGAGGATGACGTTGATGCTCTAAAGCCGAAAGGACGAACATTAATCGAGAAAGGTGCAACGAAAAGGAAAGTGGAAAACCATAGAATATCAAAAGAAAGAGTTAGAATCGGTACATGGAACGTAAGAACATTAAATAACGGTAATTTAGAAGTAGTCAAGAGAGAAATGGAAAAGACTGATGTAGATCTGCTATGAATTAGTGAGATGAAATGGACAGGAGAACATGAAGATGAAATCTATTATTGTGGACAGGAGATCTTAAAATGTAATGGAGTGGAATTTATATGTAATAATAAACTCCGAAGATATGTGATGGGTTTTAACCCAGTAAATGACAGAATTGCCACAATAAGCATACAGCGTAAACCCATAAACATAACTGTATTTCAAGTATACGCCCCGACATCCAGCTCAGAGGAAGAGGATATAGAATATTTTTATGAGACAGTTCAATATGTAATAGACTAGTGGAGATAGTCTTTATATTACAGGAGACTAGAATGCTAAGGTTGGCAAATATATATCAAATGGCATTGCTGGTTACTTTGGTCTGAGAGAGAGAAACGAGCGAGGTGATCAACTTGTAAAATTTTGTATAGAAATGACCTTCAAATCATGAATACATTCTTCAAGTTGCACCCACGGAGGCTTTATACATGGAGATTGCCGGAAAAAATTATTAAAAACCAAATTAATTATATTTTATGCAAGACTAGATGGAAAAGCAGTATAAAACGAGTTACAACACTGCCTGGAGCTGATTGTTGCACTGACCATAATTTGCTAATAGCAGACATCATGATCAAACTCAAATGAATACAATGATCAAAGCAAACTCCAATATACGATGTTGAAAAAATCGGACTTGACTACGGTGTAGAGATAAAAAATACGTTTAATGAGCTCATAATAAAATATAGAGAACCTGAAGAACTCTGGAATGATATTCGAAATATACTAAAAGAGACATCATATAAAAAGGTCCCGAAATTCAAAATAAAGTTTCTAGATGGCTATCTGAGGAAGCTTTAAAAATTGCACAAGTGCGAAAGTAAATGCGAAGTAAAGGAACATATGAAGAGTATAGAAAGCTAAACGAAGCCTTCCAGATGAAAGCAAGGCAGGATAAAGAGCAAAGCATCATAGATAAATGTAAACAAATTGAAGATAATAACAAAATGGGTAAAACAATAGACCTGTTTAAAGAAATAAAAGAGATGACAGGATCACGCAGCTCAAGTTGTGGTGGTATGAAACTAATTACTGGAAGAGTGGTTTCGAAGAAAAGTATATAAAAAAGAGATGGCAAAAATATATAGAAAATCTATACAAAATAATCCTAATATAAATGATATTTTTAATGGGAATTTATATGAGGACGAACCTGATGTATTAGAAATAGAAGTGAAAGAAGCAATACGACATATGTCTAATAGAAAAGCTCTAGACTGCGACGCAATATCTGTACGAGTCTGTGAAATAGCATATGGAAAACAAAGATATGGCCAAATGACTGGAAGAAATCAATATATGTTCCTATTTATAAAAAGGGCGATAAAAAGAATATGGAAACTACAGAAAAATCACCTTAATATCACATGTAAGTAAGATACTTCTGAGATTATTGCAGAAAAGACTTGATAACTTTCTCATCCCTGAACTACCAATAGAACAAGCCGGGTTTCGTAGAGGTAGAGGAACTAGAGACCACATTGCTAACTTGAGATGGATGGAAAAAGCTAGAGATCATCAAAGAGAACTCTTCATGTGCTTCATTGACTACATTCGACTGTGTAGATCATCAAAGACTATGGTGCACTCTCAAAGATATGGGAGTACCCGAGCATCTGATTGTAGTGCTGAGAAATCTATACAAAAATCAAGAATCGACTGTAAGGATAGCGTATGGTGAAACAAGCAACATCCCGATTGGTAAAGGAGTATGGCAAGGATGCATACTATCTCCATTGCTATTCAATATCTATGCAGAAAGAATAATGCGAGATATCCTGGAAAAGTGGGATAAATGCATTAGTATAGGTGGAAGGAAAGTTACAAACCTTAGATATTCTGACGACACTACATTGATAGCAGGAACAAAAGATGATCTCACATAGCTAATTACAAAAGTCAAAAGAGCAAGCAAGACGCCGGATTATATTTAAATGTCAAGAAAACAAAGGTGATGACTACAGGTAAATTGGACCATATAATAGTAGATGATAACAATATCGAAATCATTGATAGATTTATCTTCCTGGGAGTCCTAATTACAAATGATGGAGTTACCGATTAGGATCTACGAAGAAGACTGGTAATGGGAAAATGTGCCTTGGGAAGTCTGAAAAGTATATTCAAAGATAGAGGCATTAGACTAACGACAACAATAATGATTGTTCAAATACTAGTATTTCCAATTATCCTTTATGGAGCAGAAACCTGGACTATCAAAAAGGCAGATAGGAAAACAATTGATGTTTTTGAACTATGGTGCTGGAGGAAACTGCTCGGAGTTACCTACTTAGATAGGAAGAGAAATACTGAGATAATTGACATATTACAACTTAAAAGAATTCTCGAATCCAGAATTGTCAAGGCATCACTATATTTTTTCGGACACGTTGTTAGATCAGATATGATGGAATTGCAAATGATGCTGGGAAGAATGGAAGGTCGGCGAGGAAGAGGCTGACCACATTGCACTTGGCTAGCAATATACAAAAATATCTATCTAAAGATATTAAGAATCTCTTACTAGATGCTAGAGACAGAACGGGATGGAGAATAGCTACCATGGATGTTGCCAAGGGTCGGTTTAGATTCGAAAGCACAAGGTAACAAGGTATATATAGCCAGTTAGTATATATATATATATATATATATATATATATATATACATAGTAACCATAGTATTATATATATATATATATATATATATATATATATATATATATATATATATATATATATATATATATGTAGCATCTTATAACCATATTATAATTCTTAATTGTACTATTTAAAATAAAATAAAATAAATATAAACAATTGTTATGTTACATTATTTCATTACATATTATACAATACTATGAATCTCGTACACAATAATATCGTAATATCGTAATACATTAAAATGATCGTGTCTTAAAGTACGATATAAAAATACGTTGCACAATAATATGAGTAATACATTAGTATTTTATATTAATATTAGTAATCTATATATATATATATAATATATATATATATATATATATATATATATATATATATATATATATATATATATTATATATATATATATATATATATATATACATTAGTCAGTAAACCAGATATAATAGTACTAACTGAAACATGGTTAACTGATACTGATGATCCTTCAATATATCTAAAAGATTACAAAATGTTTAAAACAAATCGTATACTAAAAATTAAAAAAAAAGGTGGAGGAGTTGCAATTTTTGCTCACAAACATTTAGATTGTTTATATATAGAAGACTTATCAACAGCAATTGATGATGACTTAGAAATAATCAGTATACAATTAAATTTAAAATTTAAATATAAACCTATAATAATCACAGGGTTGTATAAAGCACCAAATATTAATAGAACTATCTTTAATGATTTCTTTTATAATTTGTTTTTAAAATATATTAATTCTGAAATTTTTATTTGTGGTGATTTTAATATTGATTTTTTAGATGTTTTTAATCCATTCACAATTGATTTTAATAATACCATTTCACAATTAGGCCTAAATAATTTAATAAAAATACCAACTAGATTATCAACTTATAAGAATTCATTAATAGATAACATATTAACAAATAGTAATTCAATTTTATTGAATGGTGTTATTAATACAGATATATCTGATCATTCTGTTATATTTACTACTTTGAATATAAAAAATAACTATACTAAAAGTTGTGACTATGTATATATCAGAAATATGCATAATATTAATGCATTAGTAAATACATTATCGATTTACAAATGGGACTATTTTTACACAATTACAGATCCTTCTATATGTTATGATGAATTAGTAATACAATTAAATGAAATGTTTAATAAATTTTGTCCCATATCTAGAAAAAAAATAAATAAAAATAGTATTAACAATCCATGGCTTACAAGTAAATTGAAAAATGCAATAAGAAAAAAAAATAAATTATTTAACACATATAAAACTAAAAACTGCCCTATCACATTTATTAAATATAAAAAACTAAAAAATAAAATTAATAAAAATATAAAATATGAAAAAAATAAATATTACTCAAATATTTTTTCAAATTGTAATCAAAAAGAAAATTGGACACATTTGAACACTATAATTAATCAAAATGTTGATGAATTACCCAAAATACTTAAATATGAAGGAAAAGAAATTATAAATATAAAAGATCAATGTGAACATTTTAATAATTATTTTTCAAATGTGGGTTTTAAAATAAATGAAAGTTTTTTAAATAAAAATATGACTAATGATAATTTGATTAGTGATAACATGACTAGTGATAATATGACTAATGATAATATAACTAATGATAATGATTTTAGATATTTTTTAAACTCTATTGAGAACAGTTTTTATTTTTTACCTATTACTGATAAGGAAATAATTAATATTACACTTAATATGAAATCTAAATCATCCAAAGATATAAATAACTGGGACATGAAATTAATCAAGCTTTTAATAAATTCTATTGCTAAACCATTAGAATATTTATTTAATTTATGCTTGGCTAATTCTGAATTTCCTGATAATATGAAAATTGCTATCATTAAACCAGTATTTAAAGCAAATGATAAAAAACAGATAATCAACTATAGACCCATTTCATTACTACCGCAAATTAGTAAAATCTTCGAAAAAATAATTTATAATAGAATGATGGACTTTATATATAAAAATAAAATAATTAATGATAACCAATATGGATTTATTGAAAAATCCAATACTACCCTTTCACATTTTAACTTACAACATTTTTTATTTACTAAACATAGTTTAAATAAAAAAATTGCTACGCTATTTTTAGACCTTAAAAAAGCGTTCGATGTTGTAGACCATGACATTTTATTAAAAAAATTAGAATACTGTGGTTTTAGGGGTCATGTAAATGTGTTTTTAAAAAATTATTTATTAGATAGAAAAGTTAAAACTCGAATAAATAATACTGTATCATCTGTTAGAAATGTACGTTTTGGTGTTCCTCAGGGATCAGTATTAGGTCCATTATTTTTTATAATATTTATTAATGACATATCAAATATATTTAATAATGATGATAATATAAATTTAAATATATATGCAGATGACACATCATTCTCTATATTTGCAAATTCAAATGAAGAATTGAGTAGTAATATGCAATTATATTTAGATAGATTATGTCATTGGTTTAATATAAATAAATTAAAATTGAATATTGAAAAAACTAAAATACTTCCTTATTTTAATACAAAAATTATAAATAATATAAATTTAAATAATGCGAACATAGAAATAGTAGATAGGTATACGTTTTTAGGTATTATATTAGATAGTAATTTAACATATTCGTTTCATATTATAAATGTGTGTAATAAATTATCAAAAATTGTATATCTTTTTCGGAAGCTAAAATTTCTTAACATACACAATTTAATTATATTATATAATTCACTATTTTTATCAAATATGTCATATGGAATAGAAATATGGGGTAATGTTTATGAAGATAGATTAAAAAAACTAGTATTAATACAAAAAAAAACAATTCGAATTATCAATAAAAATATGATAGACAAGTCTCAATTACCTCTGATTCGTTTATCACACACTAATAATATGTTTAAATATAATTCTATTTTAAAATTGAATGAATATATTTTAATACTCATATCTTTTAGAATAATATTATTTTTATATAACCTTTTACATAATAACTATAACATTAATCTAGATACATTTTTTATTTATAATAAAGACAAATCAAGATTTATTTTACCATTAATGAAAACAACGAAATTTCAAAACACAATTTTTTTTAAAGGCCCAAAATACTATAATAATATAATGAGTAATAATATATTAAAATCTGAAAATATACATAATATACACAAATTAAAAAAAGTATTAAAGAATTACTTTTTAAATAAATATTAGTTTTTATATTTTAGCATTTTAATAATTTTTAATATTTTTAATCTTCGTCAATTTTTAAAATTTTTATATTTAAAACTACTTGGGTCATATTTATGTTATTATATTTTTATAATTTTTTATTATTTTATTCGCACTTTTTTGTTATATAATTGTTTGCACAAGTTTTAAACATACTTTATTTTAATTTGTATATACTAAACCATTTGAATCATTTTATGTTATTACATTTCAATAATTTTTTATTATTTTATTCGCATTTTTTGTTTTATATTTGTTTGCACAAGTTTTAACACATTTTATTTTATTAGTTTATTTAATGGATTGATGAAACATGATGAAATACGCTGAGGGACATTATTTGTATTATTATTATTATTCTCTTTATATATATTTCTTTACTCTTATTATATTGAATTCTAGTACACAAGTCTTATTATTATTGTATAAATGTCCCAAAGCTATTATATTCATATACTATGGAGGTATCGACTTAATAAAGCTACTTATAGCTTTCAATGATCCTCCTTAGACAATTGTCTATAAACTGATTTCATTCATTCATTCATATATATATATATATATATATATATATATATATATATATATATATATATAATATATAATATTAATTAATAATTGAAAACGCAGAGAATTAATAATTTTTGGAATAACTTTCTCAATTAGTTACGTCATTAATAACTATTCCTTATCGCAAGGGCCTTATCACTACTGACACTATGTACACGTATCATCGCATACCACGTGACCATGATGACATACCAGTCTCTGTACGAGGCTAACATCCGGTCGCACTTTGTAGTTCACCGATAGGAAGCACTGGTATGCTTCTTCAGCGCACCGGGTCAAACACGCTTTGAAATTGGCGCCTAGACCGCTGTCCTCGATATCGAACAGGTCACGCGACGGTATCTCTATCTGGCGGATAAAGGCGGCCAGAGGTTGCGAACTGCCCGTCGTCAGAGCTATTAATAGAATCGCTACGCTCAGTAATACGAGTGTGGTTCTCATCTGCGGTATAATCGTATATGAAGTTACACGTATAAGTTCGAACACAAATATAAGTTATAACTTAAATTTGATAAATTATATACATTTATATTATTACTACATTAATTTAATGTATTAATCTATACGTAATTTATTTAGTACATCTATAATTATTATTTTAAATATATGAATTAAAAAGAATTAATAAATATTAATTTATAAATATGTATTTTTATTATATTATTTTGTAATATATATAAATGTAATTATTTCAAATAATAATTAAAATATAAAACTAAAAAACTAATAATTTTGTATGGGGTATCCTTAGTATAAGCTAAATATAGCTTCTGGGTATCCCTCCGATTATTATAGCAAATATTCGGTAAATAAATCCATTAATTCATTCATTCATTGTATCACTATCATTATTAAACCAGTATTAAATAAATATATAAATTACATTAATAAATAATATGTATATATTTTTAATATATATAATAATATCGGAATCAGAATGTAGGCATGACTATGGTAAACGAAGAAGCGCGATTCTTATCTAGTCGTTTACCCGTTTCACTTTCCTAAAGAACATTTATGAGGAGAAAAGTATAGTAAAAGTAAAATTAAAATAAATATAATAAAATAAAATTTTAAATATATTATAAATATCTATCTATATATATATATATATATATATATATATATATATATATTATATATAATACGCATATACTGAGCTACGCCATTGTGTAATAAACATTAAGAGTTATTTAAAAGAAACTTCGTACAAGAAAATTAAATTAATTAATTAATTAAATTATATAAACAATATTATTGATTGACTATTACATTACTGTAGTATACAGATATATCTTCGATTATATAAATTATCGACTTATACGGTATATGATATACCCAAGAAGACTGTATTTAGGTACGAGAGAAGTTTACCTGATAATTAATATTATATAATTAAATAATACTTCATTATTCTGTACGAAATTATACGCTGGATCATAAGCATGTAGCAACTCTCTTCGGTACAATTAGCCTAATGATAACATTAACATAAAGCAATCAACGAACACTAAACGATAAGTGATAATGATAATTAACGTATGTAAAATAGTATCATCGGATATAGTAGAGGTGTGAGTTATAATGTATAACTTATAGAGGATCTGATATTAGATGAGGGATTATTCCACAATGGGGGAATAATATAGATAAATACTGGTTTATGATATTTAAGAGATTATATTAGGGGGCACTTATATAAATGTCAATACTTGATTGGAAATAGGTTAATGGATGAAGAAAGTGTAATATAGGCGAATGGCGAATAGTATATTGATTTATGAGTCATTGAAAGAAGTATGATATAAAAATGTTTTTTCATAGGAAACCAGTTTGGGACAAGTTGAAGAGACTATAGTCTCATAGTATATATACTGTATATCGTAGATACTGTGTAGATACTGAACTCATTAACTATAGTTCAGAATACTGATGAATAAATTGGTCGATTAATTTAGAAATATGTATGAATTTAAGTGCATTATTCCTGGCACATATGGTACGATTTAAATAATAAGTGAAATACGTCAGATCTCGATAAGTCTAACACGCAAGGTCCCCGGAAAATGTAAGACTTTTCCGACATATCTGATATTCAGAAAAATCCTTTATATGTTTATAATGTCCTTTTTATAAACATTCCTGATAATGGATTATTGTTTCCCCAATTATTCTTAAACCACATATATTTCTCTCTATTGATGTCTATATTTTCTGCTTTTCAGATATTATTAGTATTATTATTGTATATATATAAATATATATATATATATATATATATATATATTAATTTACCTAGTATAATTCATAGTGTTAACATCCGTACATATAACGTAGACATTCAAATATTGTACTATTTCATTATTATTTGTTTGCTTTCGCCACTTTCAATTATTTAATTCAATTCTTATTGCTAATTATTTGTCGTACGTCGAAATAAACGTTATTTTTCTTGTGTTATTGTTGTATTTATAAATAGAATGATTATAAAATAGTGATATATTATAATAAACTATATTATAGTTATGTAAAATATCTCGTAGGTTATTGTCTTAACATCTGGTTTGAAACTTAATTTAAAAGAATGTTTTTTCCTCGACGTCGCGCGAAATACGCGTCGTGTAACTTCATTTAGATATTTCCTAATTATAATTGAGTCTATAGACCCATTTCAGAATACTGTGCACTACGCAGTATGCAGCCTAATATATTCACTTGTTGTATAAATATATGTATATCTATAGATATTGCTATTATAAGCATTACCATTTGATACTATAGTATATATATACAAGTATACTTGTATTACAATTGCAAAGTTATTAATAATTGTAACATCCATTATTCAAAGTAAATATATCTAACAATGTATAACAAGTCCGACTTATCCATTATATAAATCATATCATTGATTATAAATATATCTTACTTTACTAATCCGACTTATCGGAATACTCGAATATGAAACTTGATAACAATTCTAACAAACCAACTAAATACGTCCGACTTATCGATACATCTTAATTATCCATAGTCCGACTTATCGAGCATTGCATATACAAGAAATATAGTATAACATATAGGAATAGTAGTAAATACGAGATTGTGCATATTAGTTAATAGGTACAATAGTAGGTGAACGTGGAAGATATGTGCAAATTCGTCTAATTTTAAAAATATAGAAATGTGTAAGTATGTTATATTATAATATAGTTATATAATAACTATAGTTACATGCGATTTAAAGATAGATAAATTTCAAGATTATTCTAAGATCCACGAAAGAATTAGGTGGTATATTAATGTGTCCATCAATGATACGTGGAAACGAGTATGAGTTGGAAGGGGTATTACTTAGGAAGAGCTGTTTTGGAGCTATTTATAAATAATTCGTAAAAAAGATTATATTACACAGGCACATTGACATAGTTTTTAGGTTGGATATTTATATTTAATGAAATAACATAATATAAGTATACATCTTCAACATAGATATGATAATAGACGTTCGGGAAACGGGCAATAACACCACGTGACATGGTAATATAGATATACAGAAATTTGATACAGCAGTTTACGCCCGATAACATAGCCCTAATGCACCCCATAATGTAGAGGGTATATGCATTACAAATTAACACATTGAAGATCTATTAAATATGTAGCTAGAAAACCAACGCAATACTCTCTCTCGCTATAGTGCATATATGCATATTGGTATACCAATAATCGCAAACCCACATTGACTACTATATCCAGGAGAATCGAAATTACTAGATAGGTCAAAGAGTATATGATGTAGAGTATAAAGATGGGTGTACCATACATAGTAGTCTATATAATACATATTATTTAGTATTTGTTGTCCTGTGACCTATCCTAATTAGCTCTGCAGACTCTTATATAATAGTCGGGCAATATACTCTTTATATATAAATTTGAACTATACTGTACAAATAATATTATAATTTATTCATAAACATATTTGCTAATACTTAAGATATATATTTTTATATATAAACAGGTAACATTCACACATACTCACACACACATGCAGCATACATACACACATATACACACACACACATATATATATATATATATATATATATATATATATATATATATATATATCAACGGCTCGTATAATCCAATGTTTTATTTTTATTTTACTTCTCAGTTTATTTCTTGTTTTTTTGTATCGTGTCGTTTTGTCTTACTGTTATCACATTTATATATTTTGTTTATATATGTTATCTAATTATATGTTTATATATAATTATAAGTGTCTTTATATATAACCAGTAATTCAATAAACTTTTGATCTATATATCTATATATATATATATATATATATATATATATATATATATATATATTATGTATACATTATAATTAGCCATTTATATCACAATAAATTAACATAGACTGAACATTATGATACGAGGTATATTTGCTGGTGAAATAAGCTTAAAACATACAAAAACCGTATTATAAATATAACTTATAAGCATCACATTACATCCACAATGATGACTATTTACAATCTACACATTCCTAAAAGACATACATGTCCACATCTTTATAACTTATTAATAGTGTTTACTTTATATATATATATATATATATATATGTATTATATATAGGAATTAATTTCATCATTTATATTGATTATATTGTTATCATTAAATGATCATTAAAATGTATATGATATGCTAATTGAAGTTTTTAATAATATAGAATGTGGATTTGAAATGAAGTATACTTCATATATATATATAATATAATTAGTGATTATGAATATCTATATTTTTAATTATTTACATATATACATGTAATAAGTATAGTTAATTATAGTAGAAAACCATTACTTATATATACCATACATATATTAGGTATACGTTCTACTACATACATATACTAATTAACCTATAGGTGTATACACCTAATAATTAATACAGATATTGATATAGAAATACCCGTAAACCAATATATATATATATATATATATATATATACATAATATGTATTACATATATCTATGTCATAAAATATGATCAAGTTTAAAATATTTAATGTAATATAATATTATATATATATATATATATATACATATATATATATATATATATATATATATATATATATATATATATATATATATATATATATACATATATATATAAATATAATTATTAATAATCAAACTCACCTCACTTTATTTTTAATGAAAACTATTTTACTAATGTAATGCACCTTTTGCTATATGTTAACATTTTTAACTGAAGTATACTTCAGATAAACTAGTTTATATTAAGTTGGCACACAATAGAGTATATATATATAGATATATATATATATATATATATATATATATATAGTGTATAAGTACCAGCTAATAGTTAAATTATAGTTAAGTTATTAAGTAATTAATTTATAATTTAAATAGTTACAAATCGCAATTTGCATTACTAATATATTGATTATATATTTTTATAAATATTAATAACAAAATAACATGAAATAATGTTATGGTAGTAAATATATTTTAATATATTATCATTATATATGGAATACGATATATAGATGAAATAATAAATTTAAACCTATATCATATAATTTATAATTATGCTAGATTGTATATTTTATATAAATATTCTGGCAAATTAATGGTACAAGTAGGACAAATTATAATTAATAAACATATATGTTTATTACTATAGTAATAAACTATAGGTTCTGGTTACATTAAATATATATATATATATATATATATATATATATATATATGTGCTATACTGTGGTGTGTTTATATGTGCACGTGTGTATACACATGTGTTAGTACGTTGTACATCTGGGTACACACGCCTGCACGTGTACATATACACACACATACACACACACACATATATAAACATATATTCATATCTGTATGTATCGCAATATACCCGCGTACATTACATGCGCGTGTGTGTGCGTGTGTGTTTACGCATAGAGATAGATACCCACCGAGATATAGCGTCATCGCGTAATGCACTTACGCGATATGACCTTAAGTAAGGTTGCCTCTAAAAACTTATGGAATTTTCTATTTTTATTGGTAACGATTCTTCATTGTACGAGTGTAATAATAGAACGTAATAGCGTATAGGTGTAGGTATAGTCGTGTGCGTACGCAGGGAATACGACGTAGTCAGAGCGTTCGTTGTTTACGTAAGCGGCGAACAATGGAGGCCGATGACATTTTGCCAGAAACAGATACAAACGCAATAAAACTAAATAAGGAACTAGTCCAATTATTTTGATTGGCGTACGAGCTCACGTGATGTAAACACGTGCGTATTTTATTCGAGGAAACCAGACGATAGAGGATAAAAAATATTTTATTTTAGTATTTATATGGCCACATTTCATGATGTATATATATATATATATATATATATATATATAATTACCCATATATACACATGCCACATAACTCACTATATCCACACGTGCGACCTATTATCTTATAAATATACTCTTAGTAAACATGACTTGCATATGCATCTTAACATATATGTTAGATATTTTATATGCATATGTACCCATTACCGGTGAGATATTATGGAGTTCCCGATATTACCAATAAACTAAGATATTTTAATTTTTTAATTTTAATATTATTATATATTTATATTAATTAGTTTATTGTATATTTAATTCAATATAAATACATTCACACTATCATTATATACATATAATAAAGAATAATCGTAAAATAATAAATGTAATCTATAATAAAAAATGCCGTATATAAAATATAAATGACCGTAATATAAAATTATATGTTTATTATAATAATGATATACTATATAATATATATCATAAGAAATAATTTAAAATGTTAATAATCATTTAATGTCATATATATATTTGTTTGTATTATGTATTTTATTTATATACACACACACACATATTAATACATATAATTAATTGTTGTTGACAATTAATAACATTGATTCGTGAATATTACACTATATAATATAAATGCTACTAATAATATTAA
>OZ025240.1:57667333-57757333 GCA_964019155.1 Osedax fenrisi | reverse complement strand
CTAATAAAGAAATACCGTCACTGGTAGTCGACCTGCCGTTTAACGTTAATACCCCGACGTAACCGACGTAATCGTTTATATCACGTAACCAGTACCGTAGCAGCAGTAGTAGTAGCAGTAGTAGTGTAATGCCGGTACACGTATCTCTCTCACCCTCTACCTACTGTCCGCTCTATTGTCATGCGATGATAAAGTGTTTATATTAGCATTGCTCGCGAGCTATATACCGCTACCTCTACTACTACTACCGCTACTGCTACTGTCGCCGCGGTAGATTTTAGTACCCGAAGCGATTGTAGAACGCGCACATGGCCCCAGCTCGGTCGCCTATATAAACAGTCGACGCCCCAGTTATCGGTGCCTTATTAGACCTCCCCTTCCTCCCCTTCACACCTCCTCCTCCACCACGCCTGACACGATGACCGGCGCTAAACTAGCCGCAGTAACGATAGCCGGACGAGCGTTGACCGGCGGTCGTGGTCGTACGACTGCGGTGCTGACCTCCAGTGGACGTAGTAGTGGTAGAGTGTTGACCAGCGTCCAGAGTAGGCGTAACGCTAGCGACACTTCCGGTAACGGAGGACAGGACATGAGCAAGATGTTCCAGAACGCGCGAGAAGGCTACCGAGCTAAGACCACCTACGAACTGTTGAGGGCTGTGATGGTGTTCCAGATGTGCAATATGGATACGCTGGTGAAATATCAAGGGCAGGTTTGAACCGCGCCAGAAATCGTCTATTGTTGTTCATGGGCGTATATTCTTACATTTTATATATATATATATATATATATATATATAGTTAATCAATATTAATTAATTATAAAATTAATTAAATTTTTTTATTTAAAAATAGTAATTAATTTTCTATATAAATATAGTTTTAATATTTGATCGATTAATATACTATTTTAATATAATCAATATTAAAATTATTTTTCAATATATTTTAGTTTTTAATGAAATCTCCTTTTATATGACTTTAATTTTTTAATTTTTAATTTATTTATTTGTATTATTCATTTATACATTTATTCTTGAATGTAATATATTTCATATAAAATTAATATATATTGATCCGATAGTTTATTGGATAATTAATATATATATATATATATATATATATATATATATATATATATATATATATATATACATATATATATACCTATGAATAATTAGTTAAAATAAATATGGAAGTATGAAAATATATATTTTAAATTATATTAACATTTATAGAAATTGTACAATAAGTATATCATTTTACATATTAAATTACCTTTGCACTACATGATTCAGTTATGCAAGAATATGTATATTTAATCACCAATATATTAATTTAACTCAATTTTAATATATAGAATATATAGACTATTACTTATTGGTATAAGTTTAAGTTCACTATATTTAGTATAGTGTGATCGATAAATATTAATGCAATTTTATTATAGGTTAATCTTGAATTTATATTTAACATTTAATAAATGTATTACTAATCTAATCCGATAATATTTAATTATTATTAAAATAATAAAATACGATATATTATATAAAATAATATAATGAGAATACAACTATTAATTAATAACGAATAATGCATTATTTTAATATATATATATATATATATATATTATAGATTCTTATGTAGAGAAACGATTACAAATATGAAAATTAAATATACTCGTATACGTGCATTCATATTCACTACTTACGAATCGTATAAGCTATAGTTTTATAGAATCCTCCCAGTTATAACCCCTAACCCCCCTAACCTAACCCTACATCCACCCTACATCCGTAGCTCCTACGAGCCGCCCGAGCCGTCCTAGGCAAAGCTCTGTTCGGTAAACTGATGCGCGGTACTATCTACGGACAATTCATCGCAGGGGAGAGAAACGACGAGATTCTCGGACTGGCTGAGCGGAACCGGAAGTACGGGGTGGGCAGTATGTTCGCCTATACCGCGGCCGAGATGCACGGAACCGGAACGTTAGTCTATGTCTATATATGGTAATGGCCTATATAGTAATGGCCTATATGGTAATGACCTATACCTATAGGTATAGGTCATTAATAGCTTATATATAAGCTATTACAAATATTGTTCTGAGATTGCTTCGAAAAATCTTTGCTATTACTATATATAGTAATAGCCTATAGGCTATTACTTATATATATATATATATATATATATGATATATATGATACCTATATTTAGTTATACTGTATACAGCATATATGCTATATCGCAGCAACCACTATAGGTAGGTGTATTAATAAATACACGTATTCATTATTTAACATTTTAATAACGGGAATTCCTTTATTTTAATTCTTTTTTAATAAATCATATTCCTTTATACATTTGTATGCACGTGTAAATATATTTTGTATCGTATTATACGTAATATATATATTCATGATTATTCTTATTAATATATTTATTATCAATAAAATAATTAACTCCTCACATATATGATTACTTCAACATGCATTAACATACAAATAAGATAACAACAGTATAGCTATGATATCAATTATAGCCTTATAAGAATATAGTAATTCACATTTTTTTTAAATATAGTTTTATATAATATAATATTTTGTCTAGTATATTATGATTCAGAAAAAAGATAATGTAATAGAATAATATTGTTACTTGACTATAAAATAACTGATTATAAATTAAATTATAAATTAGCTAAGTAATTGATGAATTATTAATAATATATATTTAGATTAAATTATTAATATATTACTATAATCGGAAATAAAATTACCATAAAATTTAGATTATAATCTAAAATATAAGATAATTATCATTGAATAAAACACATAATTCCTATATCTCGGTTAAAAATGTAATGGTGTACCATCTATATATATATATCATAAAATACATCTACTTAATAGAGCAAAGTTCATAGTATCAACTATTATAATACTCTCACAATATATACACGTGTCTGTTAATTTAAATTATTAATTTATAAATATATTATATAAATAATTAAAATATTGTGTATACATAATTGTATACATTTCATATATTATTGATTCTTTATTACATATGTATTTAACTATATTTATATATTAAATCAGTATACATTTATATGTATGTATGTTCTAAATACATATTCATTTTTATATTTAAAATATGACTCTAAATATATTTATTTAAAGACAAAATTACATATATATACTTATATATGAGTTAAATTAAAATGAGTGATTAGCTATAGTATGCACATGTAATACGAACGTGTACGACGTGTACACAGTACGTGTACGTTAAATATAACATAATTAGATCTACATTTTTACACGAATCGTTAACGAAAACTTCGACAACAATTACAATTAATAACGTAACATCACGTAACTAATGACGTAACATCGCGTAACCGATGATGTAACATCGCACAACTTCTCAGACCTCAAGTCGGTAACGAATCCTACCAGACGTCTTTCTTCGATAGTAACTTCGCCGGCATCAATCGTTCCATCAACATGGCGGCAGAATCTCATAGTTAGTGGTCCGCCTTAGCCAATCATAATGTAGCAGAGAGAATATGTATATATCTAAATATTAAATATACGTTCGAGTTTATAAATAATTCGTATTGCTTTATGCTGAATAATTGAAAGTTTATTCAATACATAGTGAACACCAGTAATACATTATATTGCATACTAGGTAATAAAGTAAGTATTAGTGATGTTAAAGTAAGTTTAATATGCGTCTTTCTAATATTATAAAGATAGAAGTTTGTAATACAAATGTTCTTAGATAATTATATACATGTGATCAAAGTAATACCAAGAGGAGTTGCTGACTTATAAATGGGACATGAGAGTACAGAGGGACGGGCAATATATAGTGGATGTATACTATACATTGTATAGATCTGGTGCGTATAGATGTATCGTTTAGATATATTTAAATATAGCGAGTTCATTAATATTGTTAAAATAGAGATCGAATAGAATCAACATTAGGAGGAGGCTAGACAATATGCATGTAAGATGTACATGTCATTATCGCTTAGATGTTAATATAAGTTGGAATATTTGAGGAATATTGATATGATATAGAGTATATGGTTATGAATATAATACGGCCAATGAGTGGAATTTGCTTAGTTAATGGAAGGCGCTATGTTCGTGAGCTTACATGTAAAAGATAGGAATATCTTATATATACATTTTTTTACATTTAAGTATTTTTTTTAAATATTAATTTTTTAAAAATAGAATGAAAATTAAAAATAAATATATATATATATATATATATATATACACTAATAAATAAGTATTGTAAATATAATGTAACTAAGTATTTTTGATTAATAAAATAATAATTATAAAAAATGATCATAAATTAAAAAGTTATCACCCTTTAAAATAGCCCTTTTCCATATCTTTACCTGTTTACATCTTTTACAACCCGAAAAATTCGCGCGACCACGCTACAGAAGGCAGCGATAGTTAATGATTACAATTGACATATGTATATCTATCAGTAATAAAGGACAAGTATGGGTTATCTACTGGATCATTAATACCGATATCGAGTAGGCTATAACTCTAGGCTAAAGGAAAGTTTACACATGCATGTTAAATCATTTATGATTATATGGGGTATTGATTGATAATTTATTTAAACAAATACATAGCCGAAAATATAATCGAAAGTATAAAATATAAATATTTTCTAACGATAACATACGTTATAGAAATAAACAAAGAATAATACGAAATTAAAAAATGAAAGATATTAAAACGTTTTACAGTTACCGTAACACAAATAGGTATTGTTACCAAAGATAAATAGAATATCGCACATAATCAGATGTTATAAGATATATGTCGGTGTAACGGTGAAGGATATGAATAGGATACATATAAACAAAAATAAATACGAAAATACAATAGAGTAATTTATTATTGTATACAATGTGTAGTAATATAATCTAGGATACACAATTAATAAACAAATTAGTTATATTGATTACAACTTTTTGGTAAAAACTTTTTCTAAACATAAAAGTAAATCTTAATAAAAATTAACTAGTTACCAATATATAGGTATATCTATATACATTACATTATTTGTTTAATTATCTATGTTCTAATGTAAACTTATAATGTTTAATAAGTTAGCAATTATTACGTAACATTACGTAGCATAATACCAGTGCTATTACGTAACACGTAGACTAGTGCTAGTACAGCAGTAACTATTTATATTAGAATATACATATATATTTATGAAATTATAGTGCGTAATCATACATAATACATCTCGTATGTGTAAAAGTGTTGATATTAATCTTTAATTAAGTATCATCGTAATGTTATTATCGTAAGGTTATTAATATATTCTCTGATTCACTCTTTAGGAGAAGAACACAAATTACCAATTGCAACTTCAAAATTTACTTTCCTCGTTGAACCAGATCTATTGGTTAGCACACTTTATTAAAAATACATATATCTATATATATATATATATATACATAATTATACGCACACATAACGTACGAATTACCACTACTAATATACCGAATGTGCACAGTTAAAGCTCAGCGACATGATAGATGCTAACGATGCATTGATCGAGAGGCTTCTAGCCGAGGACGGCTCTGTCCTTCAAGCGGCTTTAGAAGATGTAGCGGTCAGTTGTAATGCTGACCAGTACACTAAAGGTCTGGCCCCTGTCTCCACTCGCACATCTACCGATACGTTAGTGCTGAACGCAGTGAATATAAGTAGCATTACATACCATTATATATTATATATAATAATAATAAAAACATTTATTTATTGAATAATACATATAATAATAGGGGATACAAATGGACCCTTCGAGAAGTCATAGTCTTGTACATGTTATAAATAACTGTGAGAGGCCCAGGACAATACAAACCAATATTATATTTGTTTTCTTGTGTTTTGATTTATCGTTGGTTAAGTTCTTGATAAACACGAGAGAAACATATATAGTTTAAAAATCACGATATTAATATATAATATATTATATTTGTACACAAATTTCAGATATATATTATTTATATATTATATTTTATTTAAGTTAATTTATATATTTTTAATAATTCTAAAATGAAGTATAATATTAATACACGTATACGTGTATACACTCCGATATTTAAATATAATTACCTTATACTAGTATCTAAGACTTGACCCCTACATACTATAGCATGCACTATACGTATGCTACAACACACCACTATAACATACAGGGATGTAAGCAGACGAGTAACGCTGCAAACCAGCGTAGCCTTCCACATGCAATTCGCGAGATCTTCAGCCGTACAGAAACTTCTACCCGTTAGTACAAGGACATGAAGGGGCGGGGTAGGGGCGTGGCGTCGGAATAGAATTACGCCCACTTTAACGCGAGGAAGATATATATTTCATTTAAAATTTAAAAGTTAAACTGTCCTAATTTATGAAATTTGTTCTCCCTCCGACCTTAACAAGCCATCACCCGATGCCAATTCGCACAATGCATTATTAACTAACATATTATGTAATGTTTACGTGTGCGTGTTCGAAATAACCTACCGTAATGTAGAAGTAATAACGTGTTTACTTCGACATAGCAGATATTACATAACTGATAACGAAAACGTGACCTAGCTTCTGTGTCTAGCCAGTATAACGCGTATGTTAACCTTCACTCGAATACCTATGAGTTATGGTGTATTGGAGTAGTAACAACAATAACATACCGCAACAAACAATAGTTTGAGTGATATCTATCATAAGATATGGACAAGTAGGATTACGTGAACACGTGAGACTGATTCATGCTTTGTTATTACTGTTACTTGGTGTCCTATTAAGAATACTAAGCATGGATACGATTTGATATATTGCTCCTTTATTCGATAAAGCTGTTTATTCGACTCGATATTTTAATAGGAGTCCTATGAGTAGCTCTAATAAAAGATTCATACTCTCGTATTTAGGTCAATATGACACGGAATATTTTCTCAGAATAAATTCATTTATTAATTATTAAGTTAATAGTATCTATTGTTATCTAATCCTATGAGGTATACACAGTATCTTGACACATGATCATATATAACGTGTATTATATTAATTCTATATAATTTCAATGTTATAACATATAAGGTACATACATTTATAATAATAAGTCGAATGATCATAATAAGCAGTATGTTAATGATGACCTATATCTGATATAACTTCGTGTCCTTCAGGGAGTTGACTTCATCACGATGAATGATACAGAACAAAAAGATCTACTTTACCTATGGGAAAGAATGAATCAACTAACCGATGTTAGATTTGTATGATATTATACTTGTTTGTTATCACCCCTTTTCAACGTTACTCCAAATATCGTATTTCTATAGATTTAAAATTATATTTATATGTATTTTTGTACTTGGTATATTATGTTATTGATTTACCACGTACATTTCGATAAATACATTGATACAATAATGCTGATACGTTCATATATATCGTTTATTATCTACACGCATTGACCTTTGATCTTAGTTATCGGTGGAGAAGAACATCATCCTGACCTGGGACGCCGAGCAAACCTACCTCCAGACCGGTATCAGTCTATTGGCCCTGGATTCAATGCGAGTCTACAACAGAGACAGGCCAGTCGTACAGAACACCTACCAGACTTACCTCAAGGTACGCCCACTATACGCCCACTATTACATCATCGTTATCATTATACTGATACTGATAACTTTATATGTATGATCATAATACAAATACTAATTATTTAGTGAATAATATACAATATAAATATCGAATATAAATTGATCCCAATTCATCTCGGACGTGTACATATTATAATAACTGTACCGATCCAAGATGGTACTATAGTATATAACGGTATTATATATATATATATATATATATTTATATATATATATATATATATATATATATTTATATATATATATATATATATATATATATATATATATATATATATATATATATATATATATATATGTAACATTATATCTTAGGTTTGATTTACCATTTCTTGAAATTCTTGATACACATATGAGATATATAAATACTTCTATGTATACAATATAATAGGTGATAACAATTAGAGTCATTACAAAGTTGTATTATAAATAAAAAAGTAAATCTATTTATATAAATATGTTACATTTGTTACCTTAATCTCAATAGAAAATAATACATATAGATATACGTATGCATGTACTCTCGACCAATCGGAAACTAACTATTTACTTTAATTAATGTTAATGAATCTTTGTTCCGGAATAATCAAACGTAGCATCTATCTATGTAATACATATCTACATAGGTTATAAATACGTATATTGTGTACGTTATATTTAAATTGAACGCTACTAATGAATGCGTCACGTTTGTAGAAAACGCATTCCGTCATCAAGAGAGACCTGGAAACCGCTGAGAATGAGAACTTCTGCGTCGGAGCTAAGATCGTACGAGGTGCCTACATCGATGAGGTTTACTACCAATGTTGTAAGTACACACGTACATACGAAGTATAGTGTATGTAGGGCACGGTAACATCTGATTGTGGTATATATAATGATGTACTTGTAGAGTATGATACACACATGTGTTGACCGTATATTGTGACACATAAGGGATGTACTTAGGGATGTACTTAGTGATGTACTTAGTGGTGTACTTAGTGATGTACTTAGTGATGTACTTAATGATGCTACACTCGTGTTATCGGTATACCTTGCCACTTATATAACGTAGTATAATATTATGTAATCACGCGTGATACATTATAAAATCAAATTAGAAGTATGAATATTCGAAATTACTTAATATGATAACTTAGAAACAGTATCTGACACCAACACGGCCCGTTTAAATCAATTTTGTTATCAATTTTATAATATATTTATTTTAATTTCTTGTTTCGTGTCGGATTGTTTCGCTTTATTTTAAATTCACTACTATTATTATAATTGTATTCGTATTGCTAAACAATAAATTATTTATCTATCTATCTATTTGACACTAACACTAACGATATAAACCATACTAACAATAACAACTTTCCCGTATAAAGGAGCGACGTCTAGCCACAGAGAAGAACTACGAAGATCCGGTGAACGTCGACTACGAGGCTACGACGGCTAGTTACGTAAGAGTGGCCACGGAACTGCTGACTCATTGCGAGAGGAGGCCCAAGGGAGATATTCAGATCCTGTTCGCCACGCATAACGAGGATACCATTCAGACGCTGGTGTCTTTGTTAGTAGGGGCGTGGTTATCGTATAGGATATGTTATCGTATAGAGAATGTATAGTATAGAGTAGGAGGAATACTTACATAGGTTAATGGGTGAATGTTGCAACCTCATGATGGATGGAAATCTTTGAATACAATTATATACATAAATTATTAGAAGTTAATTCTGCTAAATTAATTGTACTAATAAAAGGTAAAAAATACGATCGCCTCCAATATTTAAAAACCTATTTACATAGAGTTGTTATATAAGTATACTATAATGTCGATGAATCAACTATGTAATATCACCTATACCTATACACGTTAAAACTCTCGTTGACAGAGTGAACGAGAAGAACATTTCGATGAAAGGAGACGTTGTGACCTTCGCCCAGCTTCTCGGGATGAGGGACCACATCGCCTTTATACTAGGTTAGCATCCCGTGTACGTGTACGAAAGTGCTCTACTTTAAGTATTTCTTATATCTCACAAATGTAATATCACCTTAATTGAAACATCGTCTCATAGGAAAGGAAAAGTTGCCAGCAGTGAAACTTCTGCACTACGGACAAATAGAGGAGTGCGTGGCGTACCTATCTAGGAGGGCACTTGAGAATAAATCTGCCATCCCGACAGCTGATAAGGTTAATAATGCCATATTCAATAGTATTACTATTTATAAATATATGTAGGTAACTTGTAATAATATAGGATACTTGGTAAATTATATTAAACTTTTAGTATTATATATAATATAATATGATACCCCGATACCCGTTGATAATGTTGTAACCACACACTTGTTCAGGAGAGAAGCATGCTGAGCAAAGAGTTCATCAGACGATTCACCAGCCTTGAGGTTCTACGTAAACGAGAATAAACGGAAGAACAATATGAACAACAATAACAAAAACAAAAAACAAAAACAACAACAACAACAGCCATAACAACAATGCATTATTATACGACACCTTGACGATTTCTTTTAAATAAAGGATAACAAAACAAATAATGTATTATATGACTTAGAAATGGTGAAAATATGTATAAATATATATATATATATATATATATATATATATATATTTATATATATGTGTGTATAATTGTATATATGTAAGATTATATATGTGTATTGATGAGGATTACTATTATTTATAGTATAATTTCATAGAAACGTAAACTTTAATATTCATAATATTTATTATAATTGTCCAAAATATTATTATTGTTTACTTAATTAAAATATATATTAAAAAGTGATATAGATTATATATATTTGATCACTCGAAACACTATAACATTATTTAAATTTTATATAATAAAAATACATATATATACATACATTTTACATTTTTCGGTTTTCGGACTACGAACTGTGCTTATAAAGCAATCGGCCGTTCATATATATTTGATGTTAATGTTTCAAATTAAATAAATGGGTTTTCAGTAGTTTCTTGAAGTTTGTAGTTGATGGTGTAGTACGAATTGATGTAGGAAGAGTGTTCCAGGAGTATGTGACGGATATTGCCCAGGCACGAGTGTTAGTTGAATGTAAGTTGTGTTTAGGAAGAAGTAGAAGTAGAAACGTATTGGTGGAGCATGTAGTGGTACAAGTTGGTAATTTAAGTTAGAGTATAATCTAAGAGTATATCCCTATAGGGATGCTAAGTAGTCCGGAGAGTTATGATGGGTTGCTTTATATGTTAGTAGTATAGTTGTATAGAGGATACTATGATATACAGGTAGCCAGTGGAGTTTAACTAGATATGGAGGTATATGTGTATGGGAGTATTTTGGTATATTAAATGTACACCTATAGCTATAGAATTGTGTTGAATTATGAAGAATTTGTTGTTTAGAAATATACAATGAGGGGGTATTATAAAGGATACAATTGCAGTAGTCGAAAGAGTTAGGATGTAGGCATGCCTTCTGTAGAAGCTATAATAGTAGAGGTAGATATTGATATTGAATGACGAATGATGCGTAGTGAATGTAATTGATAATTTAGTAGTTTTGTTATGTTGGATAGTTGTTTATACAAATTAAAAGTATTGTCAAATATAACACTAAGATTTTTGACATGGGTTGTGTACATGATGAGCTTTCCATTAATGTTAATTGGAGGGGGAGTTGGTAAAGTTTTACTTCGGAGTGGAAGGTGAAGGAAGATACCCTCGGTTTTAATTGGATTAAAGACTAGGGAGTTTATTGTGAGCCAGTTATGAATGGTGGTAATAGTAGAGGTAAGGATGTGAGGTGCACAATTTTCATTTTCTGTACATTTTACATAAAGTTGGATATGTATGGAAGCTAACTAGATAATTCGAGGTAGAGAATGGGAATTATGAAAATGTTAAATAGCATTTGTCAAAGGACCGACCCTTGGGGAACACCGTGTGTTACAAGACAGGGAGATGAACGGGTTGAGTGAACTAACATTAGGAAGTTCGGTTAGTTATGAATGAGGTTAGCCATTTGTGTGTAGTACCAGTGATACCTATATATGTAAGACGGTGTATGAGAATCGTGTGATCAATAATGTCGAATGCGGAGGAGAGGTCAAGTAGTGCGAGTATTGTGCCATTTTTATTATCATGATTAGTGAGAATATCTCCGGATATCTTCGCTAGTGCGGTTTCTGTTGATTTGGAAGGGATATATGCGCTTTGGAAGATGTGAGGGATTTTGTGTGATATTAAATAAGATGTTAGTTGTTTCAGAACGATAATATAATTTTTAAATTATTTCTAAAAATAAATGTATTATATAAATATAATGTCAACATACATATTCAAATACACACATATAAAGGTCATAAATATCATACTTAAGTAAGTGTATATATATATATATATATATATATATATATATATATGATTGATAAAATAAATACATATTAATATTTAAATAGATTAATTATAATTATATAATTGTTCAATATAATGCACTTAAAAAGGTTGCAGAAAAGACGTGGTAACTTTATACTGAAACTTGTAATAAAAAACGAAAAAAAATATATAATAACGAACATAACAAAATTAATATGTTTAAGTTAACTTTTTAAGTTATTAATTAATTAATTACTAAATAATTGTACCGGAACTTGACTGGAGTCAAAAGTTAGTCACAACAATAAATACCCCAGGTATCCACGCAAGAACTTTATCGGCTACATGTATATATTTGATAATTACATATTTGAGGTTGATATAGTTCTGGAATACCTATTATTAAAAGTCAAGATATCCATAAAACTGGCAATATACTAGGAATTATTACTTAAATATTTAATATAAACAGCATTTATAAGATTTCGATAACAATACAATGTATAATAAAGTCTACTATTTATTATAATATCAATATATGGAATATCTTATAAATAAAATAAGTAGATTCATTATATTGTATAAAATAATGATTAACTATGTTAACAAAATGTAAAAAATAATAAGAAGCGATAATCCAGATATAAATAATGTATATAAGACATTATTACAAAATTATAATGTTAATCATAACAAATCTATAAGAATATTGCATCTTTAAAAAATAGAACTAATATAGGGGACGGAACGGGATAATGGCCTAGAACTGAGTGATGGTCGTTTCGTAAAGTAACGCTCTAATGGTGCTATATAGGATAACAATTGTTATATATAATATTTAGATAATCAAAATGTCTATAATATTAAGTAATTTTTTTGTAAAATAATTAATTAATTACTCTAATTTATTACATAATAATGTTGTGTCAAATTTGAACAAAAACATGATTATAAATATATATACTTATTTATGTGTGTGAGTGTATGCATATAATTAAATCATTGAATCAAATAAGGTGCGTATGCATCATAAATATAATTATTTAATATTATATAATTAACAAAATATAAATCGAATACATTACGAGACACCTATTGCATATTCTGATACTATCGGCCACTACCCCGGACTTGCTTTATTTTAATGTTTTTATATGCCTTTTTTAATGCTTAATAAATAATTATTTATTATAATAATAATTAATTATAATTAATAATATTCAGTAATATATAAAAGTGAAATCATAGTATTATAAAGCCATATGATTTATAGCCAATTCAAAAAAAATAAGATCTTAAAATTCAGTATTTATCGATATATTAGAAGTATGCTGATGCTTATAAATTATCGGCCACTACTCCGTTCTCTCCCTATATACTATTTACAAAGAGCAACAGTAATTAACTTTTAAATAATTGATATTCTATAACGCCTGTAAAATTATGTTTATAAACCTATAGGATTAGGAATTATCTAATGACACAAATAATCATAAATGTATTTAAATTACAAGACTCAGCTTATAATATGCTTGATAATAATAAATTCAAAATACTTCTAGTTAATACCAACGCAAAGAAATTGCATATAACCTATTATCGGTATACACAAATGTATTTAAGAGTTTAAGAGATGTAAAAATGGTTTGAAAATAATAATTTGACATTACATTACAAATAAAAACAAAATATACTATTATTATATTAATATTTGTCTTCCTTTAACACAATAGTAAATAACATCTCCGCATATACAACACATGTTACTTTTTAAAAGTAGTTTACACATGGATAATAAAATTAATGTTAAAATACATATAAATAACTTGAATAACTAATAAATTATGTAAAATTTTATTTATTATAAAACAATCCTATGATTATAAATTATGTATATTATATTTCTATTATTATATAATTAATTATTTAGTCCACTTCTAAATTATTTATTATAAATATGGTAAAATACATGTAAAACAAATTTAAATAAATTAATAGTAATTTAAAAAAGCTATACATACTATATTATTAAGCTACATATATAATATTCGAAACACATATTAGGGGAAAGTCTCCGATTACCGAATCCTAAATGATTATTTATAATAACTTATTCAATATTAAATATTCTACTGTTTGTGTCTCAGCTAACACGATATGAATCCTTATCCAACTGAGACACATTGACAGTCACATATGCACATTATGTTTACAGACATAATATATCCTGCACAAATAATACACATAACACACCCTACACAAATAATATACCTTACAGATAAAAATAAAACTTTATAATACCATTATATACAGCTAATATTTCAAATATATATATATATATATATATATATATATATATTTTGTGTAATGTCATATTTCATCATTTTTATTCGGATAAAATGCAATAAAATTATATACAAATGAATATCAAAATAAACAATAAACACAAATATAAAAGAAAGAATAAAAAAATTGTTTTAAAACTAAAACAAATATTTGCATCCAAAACAAAGTATAAAATATAATTAATACATTTTTCATAATTGTAATATAATATTTATAAATTACCTAAATATTTGTATCATATAGTTTATGTCAATTTTTATAATATTGATATTTATAATATATTTGTAGGTTTAACCTAGTAGGTTACTATATTAATACTGTTTTAATTATAATACTGTTTTTTTTTTAAATTATTTTAATACTTTTAATTTTTAATACTGTTTAGTTTTTTGTTATTTTTGTTATTTGTTATGTAAGTTAAATATATAAAACGTAAAATTTGTAAAATAAATATACAATTATTTTGATAAATAGTAATTTTTAAACATTTGATACTGTTTTTTTAATGTTTTTAATACTTCTAATTTATAATACTGTTTTGTTTTATTTTGTTTTTAAAGTTATATAATGTAAAATATATAAAATATGTAGGGGAAAGTCCCCGATTACCGACCCCTAAATAATTATTTGTAATAACTTATTCAATATTAAATATATTTATTTGAAATTTTGTAATTAGGGTAATAATATGGCAATGGATGCTGTGGCTATTTTAAATTGTTGATATAACTATATTTACAATAATAAACAGGGGGGTCGGTAATCGGATACATGTACCTAAATCCGACCCCATTCTCCTATTACCGACCCCCTTAAATAATCGTGATATAAATAATTGTAGTATTATAATATCCAATAAAAATAATATAGGTAGCCTATTATATAAATATAATTAATTATAACATTCACGCAATTTATTTTGTATTGAATTTATGTTTTAATAGTAATATTAAATTTAAATTTAAACTTTATAGTAATTATATTAAATAGTGTATATTATTATTTAATATTTATTTATTAATCAGTATGTATATAATCAACCTGAATCATGAATCCTAAATCTATATCAATGATACACAAAAAACTTATGACATATTTTAAAGTAAAATACTGATCTATTTTTATTGGATATTATAAATCACACGGGGTCCGTATTAGGGAAATTTAGGGTGTCGGTATTAGGAAAATCATATGGCTTGCTATAATTAAGATATTTTGGTTAATATTTATTCACATTGAATTATTTGTATAAAAGTTATAAATATTTTATTGATCTACAATATTATGTGCATTATTAAGTTTTATTTTAATTAATAAAGTTTTTACAATGATTTAAAAAAAGTTATTATTCAAATATTTAAAAAGTAAAAATAGAATATTACATTTTATCAAATAACAATTATAAGATTGAACAATTTTTAAAACAAAATACTTATTCATATTTATCATTAAATTACTAAAAGTTAGTGTATATATTATTTTTTGATATCTCTTATAGTTACTGAGATACCACAGGGGGTCGGTATTAGGAAGGGGTCGGTAATCGGGGACTTTCCTCTATATATATTTATATATAATGTGTAACCGTGTAACTAGTTACATGTTATGTTATTGTTATTATTATTGAAAGTATAAATGGATGTTATGTAATATTATGTAATAGTGTGATTGAGAAATGATTTGTATTTAATAGTGTGATGATATATATTTAATAGTGTGATTGTGAAATGATGTGTATCTGAGCGTGACGGTGAATAGTATAAATGCGTGTGCACATGGGTAATGAAAACAATGCCAATATAATCATAAAATAAATAAGATCTAAGAAACAACACGATTGATAACATAGTAAGTAAATTATATTTACTTCTTGGATCGCGAACCCAGCCGGCAAGGCTACATATAATACAACTTATATATCACACTTAATATTCTTAACTAAATATTCATTACATTATTTAGTATAATTACACAATATAAATACAAAAACACATTATATTATATTTATAGAATGCATAATAATATGATTAATAATATATATAATATTAATTCTAATGTAAAATATAACTTAATAAATAATAGATAATATAATATACCAATACAATTGTTTACTAATAATAGTACTAATAATGTACTAATAATAGTGTATTAATTATCGGAGTAAAGACATTTAACAGAACAGAACAGAACAGAACAGAACAATATGCGAGAAGATTTAAGAAACTCAAAAAGTTGACAGATTTAAAAACAGTAAACAACTCGACACATTCAGGATATAAGAAAAGAGAAGGTCTGATATTTCAGTATATCAAGGTATCCATTAAAAGTAGTAGCTACTCATATCTAGTTATACTTGTTGGTAGCCAGTTTATGAACCAACGAAGAAATATAACTATTATCAAATCTACCCAATCAATAAATATTTATCTTAATATAATTTATATGGAGACTCGCATGTAATGTCTATAATGAAAAAAATATATGTTATTGGATCAACTTTTTAAATAATATTATTTCTTATAAATAGTATACTTATACATCCATAAAGAACTAAGTAACTCGTTATCAAAGACAAATTAAATGTTTTCATTGTTTAATAACAGTAAGGTAGATTTGTTTAGGTAATAATATAGTATAAGTAATAATTAAGTTATGATATATGTTATAAAGTCAAAGTTGTATATATATATCGATTAATGTCATATACATTTAAATGCATTTATAATTACGTAACAGAAATCGATATATCTACATAAAAACTTTAAACTAGATTTCGGTGCTCTGTGTTAATTGCATAACCATAGCCATGTAAATGTTTATTTTTCTGGTATTTTATATTTTTATCGTCTGTAAAGTATATTTCGTTATTTTTCTATAGAATAAATTCCAATTGATGAGATTGCCTCATTCTTCGTTCTTCATCTCATCGGGTATGTACTACTATTATTATTATGTTATATTATTATTATTATATTCAACAGGTCTTTGCTTTTTTTAATAAACTGTATCAGAACATTCACTTAATATACATATATATATACATATATATATATATATATATATATATATATATATATATATATATATATATATATATCTATATATTTATATATATAAATACATATATAATACATATATAAATAATAATTTAATTTCTAATTTTATGATAATGTAATTATCATTAGCACATGGTATGGTAGTAAAATAAGTTTATATATACCAGAAAAACCAGTAGCTATTGAATTAATAGGAGAAATTATCTATGTGAAATAAAACTAGTTCACTTTATGGATTCCAGAATATTACTAGTTTTATAATATGTATATCACTACTGCTATATATATATATATATAAATTAAATTTATATAATTAAATTATAATTAAATTATTTAATTAAATTATTTTTTTACAATATTTATATATTTTAACAATTGTATTATCATTTGTTTTTAAATGTATTTTTTATTATTATTCTTATTATTATTTGATTAAATTTGTATTACTAGTTACCTATAATTATTAATATTATTATTATTATTATTATTATTGTTATTATTGTTATTATTATTATTATTATTATTATTATTATTATGTCTTGTATATATTTTATTGTAATTTTATTTATAAGATTTATTTTTCATTACTATTTATTATTTTTATTAACTGTTTATTATTATTTTATTATTTATATTATATTTTTTTATTTTTTATTTTATAAAGAGGAGGAATTTCGTGTTTTTTGTATATTGATTGCAGCGCACGCCGTGCGGTGGTGTATTATATGCCGAGTAGTAAGTTTACCGGTATGATTGTGGTGGGATCATCTCAAGGTATTAAGGACTTGGCACATCCTTACTGAAAGTTGGTAGCCTTATACTATTCGTTCGTTGTGGTCGTTTTATGAACTATGTGTTGTTTTTCCCTCTTTATTTGTACACGTCTTGTTTTATTGTTATTTTTATCTATTATTATTATTTTTATTATTATTTATATATAATATTTATTTGTATTTTAACTATTTTAATATTTAAAATTTTACTTTATTTATATTTTACTTTTAACTTCCAATTTTATTTTATCTTTGTAAATTTTATTACTGTTTGTTTTTTTTCCATTCCTTTTGCTGACAGGTATATATCTCGATAAGTTCAATGAACTTCTATATCTACCTGGGTTCATTCTCGTTTATTACGACGAACCAATCTGATTATTATTATATTATTATTATTATATATATATATATATATATATATATATATATATATATATATATATATATATATAATATACTATATCATATATTATATACAATTATTTAAATTTGGCTTTTAAAATTTTAATTATTACATTATTTATGTTTTATGTAATTGTTATTAATTAATTAAGCCCTACATTAGTATTTTTAATTTTGTTTAGGAACATTTTTAGCAATTCAATTTTGTAAAATAGATACACAAAATTAAAACCAACATCAGTTTTTTTAAATATATATGTATATATATATATATATATATATATATATATAATTAAAAACAATGATGATGGTTTTAATATTTTCAATTAACTACTTGTGCATTTAGTTGTACTTTTTATAGCTGTAAGTTTTAATTCCACCTATATATCCCTCCTTCATCTATTATAGTTAAGCAATCTTCATTAAATGTATTGTTAGTTTTTTTCTTAAATTTCTTAGTATATTTAAAGTATTTCATTTCTTTGTTTACCGTATTCCATTTGTTATACTTTTAATATATGAATTTGTAATGTTTTGTATATATTTTATTTTTGGTATTTTGAAATCTATGTTATTTTATAGATTATGATTCTTTATATTTACTATATTGATAATATTTGTATTTTTTAAGTTATAGTGCATATTTTACATAAAGCAAAACATTGTATAATTAGTTATACAATGTATTAACATATAATAATACAAAGCATTATTTTTGCAAAACATTATTATTGTTTTTATTTGTTATGGATAGTTGGTAAGCTTTTATTATTATATTTATATATTTGTAAAACAATGTATTACTTTAAGCGGGTTTCACATTACAGATTTATTTTAATGCTTTAATTATTTGTATTGTATTCATTTTTAAATTAATATCATATATTGGTTTGCATAACATTGTATTATAATAATTATTCCCTTATATGTTTGCATATATGTTAATGCACATGTTAATTCTCATAACATATGTGATGACAATGTATCTGATATATATATATTATTTTTATATAACTTTTCATTCAATCTTCATACCATACAGACGTGTTTATCAGCTTAGTAATTTTCATAAATATTTGTACACATATTTATTTTGATTATATTTATTCTATGTACTTTTAGTTTATTTATTAAATATATATATGTGTGTATATATGCGTTAATTTATTTATAAAATTATATCTTATATTCATTATTATATATTTGTTAAATAATTTACCAACTAATATATATTTTATGTGTAATTTTTAGAATAAATCATATATACTATTTGACCTATTTTTAATTTAAATTCAAATATTGATTTTGAATTAAAGTACATTATTTGTATATTTCATTCTATTTAAAATTGAATATATATATACATATTTTTTTATAAATATTTAATTTAATATATATTTAATTTGATTTAATTGCATTATTGCATAATATATTTATTTAATTTAATTCTTATAATTATTTATTATATTAAAGTATATATATAGTATTTTTATGCATATTAATGTATATTGATATGCATTGATTTTTGTATTTGTATTTATATATATATATATATATATATATATATATATATTTAAGTTGTATGCACATTAGCTTCTGATAGTATATAATATATACTATATAATATATAGTAAATATATAGTATATATATATATATATATATATATATATATATATTTCTATTATGTCTCCATGCTATTCGTGCGGGGACAGTTGTGATATTGATTTCTTATCTTGTGTTTCCTGTTGCAATACTCTTCATTATGGTTGTATTCACGCTGCTGGTATTTTAACATATTCGTGGAATACTAGTAAACCTACACCAAAATATGCTATTTATATATTTGAGTGTGATAATTTCTCTTTTACTTGTAAATCAGGCAATGTTAATAATAAATCTATATCACTTACTTCTTTATCTAAACAAATAGAAGACATTAATGATTTTTTAATTGATAATTATTTATCTAAAAAACTTGAAGAATTAAATAATAAATTTGATACTAGAAATCAATCATTTGCTGATATTGTTAAACAACAAAAAATACATTTTTCTCAATTAAATGTGTCAAATAGTTCTAGTTCACTTAATTCATCTAGTGTTAATGAATTAAATAACACTGTTATAACTGATTCTAAGATTTATACTAATCTCATGGCTGTGATTGAAAATCTACCGAATTCGATTAATTATACTCTTTATTTAAAATCTCTTTTTAGTTATCTGGAAATAAATGAATCTACTATTAGTTATGTTTCCTTTAAAAATAAGAGATCTATAATATATTTGTCAAATATTTATGCAAAGAATAACTTTATTTCAACTAGATCCATGTTGAAATCAACTAAGTTTTCGTTTTTATTCTTCAGAAATCACATCAGTGATGAGGAATTTAAAAAAGGAAGGATTTTTATCATGCGATTAAATCTAAACTTATTACTGGATTTAAATCAATTTTTAAGCATAGATAAAATACGTATCACTTATATATAACTTATATTACTGATGGTAACATTGCAATAGACTGGGAAAACTCTCGATCAGTATCTGATGCTGAGATGAAGGAATGGTCTGACTCATTTTTAGCTTATAGCAATAGTAAGAAAGTAGAGACTAAACTTGTTATGTACCATTGCCTTAATAAACGCTAGATCTATACCTTAAGAAAAATCCCCGAAAAAAATTCCCTTAAGAAAAATGTTGATATTATATTTGCCTATATCTCTGAATACAATCCGACAATCGTTGCTTTTACTGAAACTTGGTTATATTCAAATTATATTTATAACATTATTATGCTCTCTAATTTCTCAACTAATTTACATACTTATTCTTTTATTCATAGTGACAGAGTTTATGGCAGAGGTGGTGGTGTTGGTATTATGATTCATAACGATTTTCGTACAATATTATCAAATTGTCTTGTCTTTTCATATAGTGATAGACTATCTATTACTATCTTCCAATGATAATATTTTTAAAATTATTGTTATATATCGTCCACCAAATAATGATTTTACATATTTGTTTAATGCATTTTCTGATCTTGTTATTAATTCGAATATATATAATACTATATTTGTCGGTGATTTTAATTTTCATTATGGTTCTTTAATATCACCTCATCTTGAATTAAAATCTTTAATTAATTCTTTATAGCTTAAGAAACATGTCCTATGTAAAACACATTAGGGGAAATTAACCTAATACGAACACTTTAACAATAAATGGACTTAACTTTGTATGACTCATTATTTTTATTCAAAAATTACAATATATTCATATTATATGATTATAGATATTATTGTAATTTTAAAATTTTATTTAATATGTTAATTCCATAGATAACTGGGGTGTCCATATTCGGTACCCATGTCCGAATACGCACACCCTGTGTTATAATACGGACACCCTATAAACTATATATTATTGATGAATCAATCAGACAAATTACAATTACGTTATTTATAATTAATTTTATGAAAAATATATTGTAATTTAATTAGTTAATATGTTATTTATTTTTATTATTTTTTAATTAATAATACAATTTAAGTGTCTAAATAATAATTTTTTTAGAATTAGCTTTATTGGTAGTATTAATATTATAACGCACGCGATTTTTATGAAAATCAGAATAGTTCATACACTGTGCGTTGATTGGTTATAGGGTGTCCGTATTAAGACAATTAGAGTGTCCGTATTAGGAACTTATATGACATATAAATATATGCTTAAAACTTAATGAATATTTGATAAAAAATATAGAAATTAAAAATAAAATTATTAGAATGTTTTAGTTTTTAATAATATATTGTTATATTTTATATTAATACATTTATATATACTTGAGAAGGTTTTAAGTTGAATTTTTATTTGATAAATTTAAAATCGTAATAACAAAATCAGTTTATTGGATATATCAGCAATATTTTGAACAATAAAAAAAAAAAATAATTTTTTAGACTATTTATATGAATATGAATATTTTATTAATTAAACATTTTTTTGTAGGATTTATGGTTTCTGAGATACCGAGAGTGTCCGTATTCGGGCACTGTCCGTATTCGGTTACTTTCCCCTACTTAGGAAATACGTTAGACTTAGTTTTAAAAAATTCAGATTCAGATATTATATATGGTATACCAATTAAATCAAAATTATTAACTGATCATTTCACTATTACCTTCCGATTGAAATTATGTAATACAAAAATAAAACGCGCTTTCATCAATTATAGAAACATTAAACATTAATGATATTTCTAATGACATTATCAATTCACTTTCAAATTGTAATCTAAATCTTGATTACTTCAATAGTTCTATTCTTAATTTATTATATATCTATTCACCTATTAGGAGATTTTTAGTTACAATATATGATAATTGTCCATGGTCTAATAATGAAATAGTGAATTGCATAAAATAAAAAGATCTACTTGTAAAATGTATTATGGAGTGCCTCAAGGTTCTGTTCCGGCCATTACTATTTTCTCTGTATATCTTACCTTTTAAAAATATTATATCTAATTTTCCATCTGTAAAATATCTAATTTTTGCTGATGATATTCAATTGTATATTGAGCTTCCAGTAATAGCCAATTCATCTGATAATGTAGCTCTAATTGATTGTATTAATATGGTTAAAAATTGGATTTTACAAAATAGCTTAATGTTGAATATGAATAAAACTCAACTTCTAAATATATCTAGAACATCATCAGTTTTTCCTTTTAGAATCTGCCTTCTACAGCTGTCATCATTGATTCTTTCACAATTGTTCCTTGCAATAATGTTAAAAACCTTGGTTTTATTTTTGATGATAACCTAAATTTCTCCGATCAGATAGCTAATGTGTGTAAATCATCTAATTATCAATTATATAAAATACGATCAATAAAGAAATTATTACCTTTTAGAATTTCTAAAATGTTAATAGAATCATTAGTTATGTCACGTATACATTATTGTTGTTCTCTATATTATGGCCTTCCTGCTACTTCTACTAAATCTTTAGATAGAATCATTAGATCATCGATAAGAGTTTTACCTCGTGTAGAATTATATGATCATGAATCAGTCAATTATCACTTAGTTAATTCTAAATGGTTAAATATGTATCAGAGATCTACCTTCAGCTATTTAAAACTAATTTTTAAGGTACTGAAGAATCGTCTTCCGAGTTATTTGAATGACATCCTACAATTCAAAGTTTACAAGAGGAATCTAAGAAACGCATCTACTAGGTTACTACAAGAGAAGAAATACAAGCTATCGAGATATGATAAACGTTCTTTCAGTGTAGCTGCAACCGACCTACGGAATGCGCTACCTGTTGGACTAATAACTAATGCCAATTATTCATATTTAAAAACTAATTTATTGTTATTAATTAGTACAAATTTATTTTATTATTTTCAACTGATTTATTTATTTTTTGTATTTTGTTATTTTATATTTTTTTTTTTTTTTTTACACAATATTGAACGTCTAACGTTATTTTTGTGTATAAATAAACATTCAATTCAATTAAATTCAATATATAACTGTAGAATAGTTCTTTTTTCCAATCATATAATATATATCATTGTTTAGCTTGTACAATGGATATCCATAATTGTAAAGAGCTAAGTCCCAGATGCAAATTCCTATTTTAGATGATTAACAAAATTTGAAAAATCTGAACCTTCCATTTCTCCCCAATTTAATATTCCTGAAATTAATGAAATACTTAATTCTAAAGTTAAGGTAAAAACATATTTCAAAAATGTGTAGAGATCTATTTGCTGACATTTTGACTACGTTATTCAGAAATATTTACCATAACAAATTGATTTGAATTTCCGCTTATTAACACTATAGTGTAGACATATATTTCTAATATATGTTTTACATTCCTCAACTCGTTCAAGAAAATAAAATAGTTTAAAGCGCTCGACAAGCGCCGCTTGTTAAATTTATTGAGAATATTATTTTGTCTGAGTCTAAGCGTGAAGCTGATAAATATTTGGAACATACAAATTCTACAAATATAAAATATAATTATTTTGTAAAATTATATTATAATATAGAACGTGCGATTAACTTAACACATGAAGGCACTTTTGTTAAATTATGTAAAACACTTTTATCCAATAGTATGGTATATGCTTCTCAGGATATTATATCAACTCTTTTTAAATTGTACATTATTTACTCTGCTCCCAGAATCTAAATTATTCATAGGCAATAAGTTTATGTTAGGCTCCAGAGGTGTTCAGCAAGGTGATCCTCTCGGCCCATTTCTATTTTATTTAGCTTTACAAACACTTACTGATATAATTATTAATACATTTCTTAATTTTAAACTATTATTATTTTATGTAGATGATGGTATAATAGTAGGAAATATAAATGAAGTAAAATTAACTTTGGATATAATTCTACAAGATTCTCCAAATTTAGGTCTTAAAATTAACATTAGAAAATGTTAAATTTGGTGGCCAAATTTCTATGATCCTCGTGGGATATTTATCCTGATTCGATTAATAATATACGTGAAGAAGGAATTGATTTACTAGGTTCTTCAATGTTTACTTCCAAATTTATCAATAATCACATGGATATCAAAGTTAATAATTGTGTTACATTGCAACAGGTAATTTATAAATGAATGACCCACACTGTGGGTCCCACAGTGTTAACTAGCCCTCATTCGTTCATGCGCAGATATTTGTAAAATTAAATATGCTCTTAGAACTTCTCCTACTAAATTTATATCTAACTATATTAATAAATATGATAATTCTTTGAGAACATCGCTTGAAGATTTTACCAATCTAGCTTGGACGAAGACTCGCGGTGTCAGGCTACTCTTCCAATCCGTGAAGGTAGTCTAGTGTTTATTTATCAAAACAAAATTGCTCCAGCAGCGTATTTATCTTCTATAAGATAATCAGTACATTCTATTTAAATGTATTTAATTTTATGGTGTTGGAGATGACAAATCCAATCCATCGGCTCCCCAGGTTGCGGATAGGGGAAAGGCCACTAGATATTAGTGGTTAGCTGCGAATAACCAATAAGCAGTGCGGGACAAAATCCAGGCTGCCATTTGGCAAGGCATAGCACCTGTAAGCCACCCGATTCAGGGATACGTGAAGACATCGGAAGCAGGGTGTTGGAAAGTGGCAATCATTTTTTCCAGGGCAATTTTCGGCGAGGTACAATAACTCTATCAAATGAGCACTGTTAGCCCGTGTATGGAGTAGCGACCGCACGAAGCAATATCAGCTACTAAAAGCAAAAATGACACACAACCAACAAAATTCATGCCGCATCGCCCGTCGCGCGTATAAACAAGGGGCGCGAACTGCAACTAAACCTCAGGTTGCACTTGATAAATTAACTACTGAGGAAAAAGCTCTACCAAGAATCATAAGAATAAACAGGAAATGCACATTCAGTTCACTAAATATACAAACAATGAGAAGTGAGTGGAATATGGGTGAATTGATAGCATCCGCCAAAAATACCATGCAAGATATAATATGTATCCAAGAACATAGACTCATACATGATGACACTTATATCATACACATGAAAATTGGAAACTGATGACGTGCTCAGTCTGGAAGAATTCTATTAAAGCCGCCACAGAAGGAGTAGGAATGATCCTAAGCCCGCTAGCCTATGATGCACTTGAAAATGTCGAATATCAACTAGAATTATGATTGCGAATCTTCAAGGAAACCCTAGGACAACCGTCATATCATGCTACAGCCCAACAAATGTCAGCGATGAAAATGAAACAGCACATTTTTATACTGAACTCAGTGCATTAGCTCGGAGTATACCGAGACAAAACATACTTATAATTGGAGGTGACTTCAACGCACATCTCGGCCAAAAAGACGGTCTCAAATATGCATTTCATAATAGCACAAATCGAAAAGGAAATATGCTTAAGGATTATCTACAAGAAAATAAGTTATTATGCTTAAATACGCACTTCCAAAAAAGAACAGGTCAAAAATGGACACATAAATCGCCAAACAATTATTTTTCACAGATTGACTATATTATTATCAATAGAAAATGGAAAAATAGTGCTCAGAATTGTAGATCCTATAATACATTTGTCAACGTAGTATCTGACCACCGTATTGTTACTACACATAAAATTGAGCTTAAGAGCCAACACAAAGAAAAACAGTAAAACTAAGCCATACGATTGGACAACATTACAATATGACAAAGATATACGTAGTGATTTTCTGACTAGAGTAGGAAATAAATGTGCGGCTCTGCAAACATTGGGAACTGAGGATACAGCATCTTTACGATATTCGAACTTCGAAACAGCTTGTAAAGAATCAGCAATCGAAGCCATTCCATTAAAACCAAAGCTAAATAGCATATTTCCTGGGAGACACCAGACATATGTCATAAACGTGAAAAGTTGCATCTAGCAGCAAAGGAAAATGACACTATGCCTACTCAGGAAAATATATGTAACTTCAATGAGGCAAAAAACTCACTTATACGCATACGAAAAAGAATAAAATGAATACATACAATTGAAAATCGATGAAATTGAAAACGCCGTCACTAACAAGAAATCAGCCATAGCATGGAACGCTATAAATGAAATCAGCGGACGCAAGCAATCGAACAGAGCAAGACTGAAAGCTAAAAATGATAAAGAACGCATAATGTTATGGCACAGCCATTTTAAAGAGCTTCTAGGCAAGAAAATAACATCCACAAGACATATCAACTTAGACGAAAATGAACAAGACCTAGATATTAAAAGAGGACTCTTTACCTCAGATGAACTACTGAAAGCCACCAAAAGAATACAACATGGTAAAGCTGTAGGTTTGGACGAAATTCCAGCTGAAATCTGGAAAATACCTACAAGAAACAATTCTAAGATGACAAACAGATCTACATCCGGCCAAATTCTAATGATACGTCGATCACTTGAAGGAGTAAATTCGCACAATATTCCAGCAGTACTATTATTCGTCGATTACTCAAAAGCATTTGATTCCATAGACAGAAAGAACATGAAGCACATTTTAAAAAGCTATTGAATACCAGCTGAAACAGTCAACGCCATAATGATGTTATACATGAATACCCGCTCTATAGTTCGATCTCCAGATGGCGATACACAATTATTTGAGATAACAACAGGCGTTTTACAAAGCGATACGATAGCACCATTCCTGTTCATAATTTGTATAGATTATGTCCTAAAATCATCTATAGACTGTAGCCAAATTTTGGTTTCACACTTAAGAAAAGACGAAGTCGGAGACATCCAGCAACTTATATCACCGATACTGATTATGCAGATGATATTGCTATCACAGCTGACTCAATGGAAAATATCAAACAGCTCTTGAATCAAATCGAAGAGAAGGCAAAAGATATAGGATTAAAAATCAACTGCGGCAAAATAGAATACATGTATTTTAATCAAAAAGAGGATCACGTATTAACTAACAGTGAAGGTACAACCCTTAAAAAAGTGAAATACTTTAACTACTTGAGTAGATTTATCGGATCAACTGCGCATGATATCGATGTGAGAATCGCAAAGGCCTGGAGAGCAATAACCAGCATGACGAAAATATGGAAATCAAAACTATCGGAAAGGCTCAAGATAAACTTCTTCCGAGCGACTTCATGGATCTGTTTTAACATATGGAGCGACAACATGGACACTAACAAAGACTCTTGAAAATCGACTAAATGGATCCTACACCAGAATGCTTAGAGCTGCGTTAAATAAATCATGGAAAGCACATCTAACAAACGAGGGATTGTACAAAAGAATCCCAATGGTCACGGAAACTATTCGAAAACAACGTATGCGCTTCGCGGGACATTGTTGGAGAGCCGATAACGAACTGGCAAGCACTGTATCTGGCAACCTCAACACGGTAAACGGTAACGTGGACGCCCAGCTAAGATGTATATTGATCTACTGGTTGAAGATACAGAATGCACCTTAGACTTCCAAACGCGATGAACGATAGAGATGGATGGAGAAAACGTGTCAATGAATGCCGAGCAAGCTCGACCTGGTAAGGTACATTTATCAATTTCATTAGATATATATATATGGTATTTTAAAGGATTTAATTACTAAGATTGTATTTTTGGGTTATTTAAATTCTAAGGAAATCCTAGATGAACGTATTGGCTTATAGAAGAAATTAAGTAATCCTATTTATATAAAAGTAAATGTAATCACTCCCTATTCAAGCGCTCCTTTACTCGAAATAAAACTAGACTACTTTCGCTATCAGGATATCATGCGTGTGCTATTTGCGGTCCCAAATCCCTCCATGGGATTGTATTTATTTTACACAAAGCATTACTTACTATGTATGAAAACCGTAGTCTGTAATATGATGAGCTGGAAGTTTAGGAAAATCAGCCGCCATCGATGTGTCGATTACCTCTCCGTTGCAGAATACTACTATTTTAAGTGCGGTAATTAAAAATAAATTTGTATAATTGTCATGATGTAGGTATTATTTGTCTCCCTTTCGTTGCTGTGATATTTGGTACTTGTGGTCAACTTTCTAAATATATCATTAGATATATTTCTAAACGATGGGCTGATAAGCATATGGAAAATAGAGATAAATCTATAAACTGAATTTATTAAAAACTTTACGTAGCCATGTAGCGATATATTCCAATATGATTATTTCGAGAATCCCAATTGTTGAATTTTATATTAAGTTTATTTTATTGTTTTTATTAGTTTTATTTTTAATATTTAATTCATTTTTTTTAAATTTGGTTGGCATTTATTTTATTGTATTTAGTTTGGTTCAATATGATGATGAAGAGGTCGACAAATACAATTTAAATATGTCATATATTTATTTTTATTTTAACACCCTTCTAAGCATATATATATATATATATATATATATATATATATATATATATATATATATATATATATCAGTGTTAATTCTAGGTTTCAGGGCAGCTAACAACAAATATTATTATAATATTAAAAATAATCAAATATTAAGTAATCGAATCTAATACTTATTTTGCTATTTATTTACATATCTAATTCAAAAATCTACTTGTTACAGGCTTAATTTTTCTCAGGTTATAGGCGTCCATATATATCATTTATCATAAATTAAGTTATAAATAGATGGCGAAATGACTCATATATGTCATCATATATTTTCCTTAATAAAATATATATAAATGCCCTATTCTCAATCAAGTTATACTATTAGGATTATTGTAATATCATATATATAATATATTTATTATAGTAATTTAATAGTAAATTCAATCAAATGTATATATAGTCATACACTTATTACCTACACTTATTTATTATATAATGATTATTATAATCATAATTGTATATTTCGCGAGAATTACGTGTAGGTCAAGTATACATGATTATTTATTCATATTATGAAAGAGTATAATAAATGGAAATACATTTGATATATAAATAAATATAGTTGTGGAAAGTAACCGAATACTGACAATGCCCGAATACGGAGACTCTCGATATCTCAGAAACCATAAATCCTACAAAAAAAATGTTAATGAATAAAATATTCATAATTATATAAATAGTCTAAAAAGTATTTTTTATTTTTTAATTATACAAAATATTACTGATATATCCAATAAGCTGATTTTTTTATTACGTTTTTAAATTTATGATTTTTTTTTTAAATATCAGAATACGGATACCCCTGTTATCTATGGAATTAAAAGATTAAATAAAATTTTAAAATCACAATAATATTTATAATCATATAATATTAATATATTGTAATTTTTGAATACAAATAATGAGTCATAAAATGTTAAGACCATTTATTGTTAAAGTGTCCGTATTAGGTTATTTTCCCCAATATATAATAAACTATATAATATAACTTATTAATTTACTAAATGTAGTTTTTTATATGTAAAGGTTTTCTATATGTATAGTAATTATATTCACTATTATAGTTTATATATATACAATTAATAATATTTTAATATATAATTATTATAATAATATATCATAAAAAAATACTTATATCTATATTAATATTATTAGATTAAACTGGTGCACATTATTATATATAATTTATATAAGATATTTTAATGTCGTAATATAAATAATTAATTAAAATGTATATTATAATGTTATTGATTATTAAAATAGAATACTTTGTTTGCACATTTGTGATCATAACTTTTGTTTAAAATTTAAAATTAAAACTTGTGTTTAAATACAAATTTAAATAAACCATAATATGACTTGTATTATATAATGTAATAAGCTTTCCAGTATTACCAAATTTATCATAATAATATGAATATAAAATATTTCATACTCCTATCAACATGCATAGTCGTGCGCCGCACGACTTGCGGATGATTTAAAATTCCATATATGTAATAACTAATAAGTAGTATAATACATGATATTTGTTCACGACTTCATATATTAACATTATATATTATATATAGTGGAATAATAATAATTATAAGTATGATAATATTAATTTAATAATAATTTAATAATTAAATTATAAAAATCTATAAATTTAAAAGTATAGGTGTTTTTAATTATTATAGATATACAAAACAGTGAACTTATTAATAATATTGGTTATTAAATGTTTCGTTATTTTTATATTTTTTCGGTTCTATAATAAATTCCTATCTCTTTAATATTATATTTTAAAGTAGGAATTTTAAATAAATATAATAAAATGTCTGATTGTTAATAAAATAATCACGTGATTTATATATATATCGGGGGAAATAGAATTGGAATAAAAATAATTATTTAATTAATTTTCATATATATATATATATTCTAAATATAAATTGCAATTTACCATGGTAGCAAATTTACTACCCAATATTTAAAGTTTGCTACCAAATTTTCATATTGGGTAGTGAATTTTCTACCCAATCTTAAAATAGATTATTCTAAATATAGTTCAAGCAGTTTATTATCATATTTCATATTTAATTTATATTTTTTATTTAAATTTTTTGTTTATATAAAATATCAAGCAAAGGGAAAATCGATATAGCAAAGGGAAAATAGTATATATTCGCCATTATTTGAAAAATAATGACTTTAACCTACTTTTATGACAGAATTTTCATAATTTTCCATTATTTTAATTATAGAGCTAGAGAGAATGTCTCTCTAGTTCTATTATCTGTATACTTAAATAATACTAGAATAATAATAATACATTTAATCGCCATTTTATAAATATTCATTGAAAATCTAACATTTATTAAATAATAAATTCTCCATTATTTTAATACTTATTAAATAATAAATTCCTGTAATTAGAGAAATAACACTTTTAATGCATAGTATTAAAATTATATTAATAAGAGCTTAATAATTAAACTTAATCCATATAATCATATATGTAGGGCAGCTACCAACAAAACTAGGTCACTTCCCAATATGGGTAGCTGGGTAGCTCTAGAATGAACACTGATATATATATATATATATATATATATATATATATATATATATATATATATATATATACTCAGAAGGGTATACTTCTTCAAATCATTCTTATTTATGTATTGTATTATTAATTTACGATCAAAAAAGATTGTGTTACGTTATATTAGATAAATTAATATATATATATATATATATATATACTTTTCTGTATATATACTAAATAATAAAGTAAGTATGCATACATTCAGCCCTATACATTTAGTATGGCTTTTATGTAATATGATTAACAATCTAACTATAATTCATTGTTTAATAACATTAAAATAGATTATATAAAATAATAATTAATAATAATTTATAAATTGTGTATTGATCGTTACATTATTATTTATATATTTCATATATATATATATATATATATATATATATATATATATACAGATATTATTATAATTATAATAATTTATTTACAGCATATAAGTATATAAGTATACTATATGAGTATATGATATATATATACAAGTATACATTATATTCCATGTGAATCAGTGATTAAATAAATTAAACAGCTCTAATTAAATAATAGTTTCAAAGCTCGTTTACTGGGACTGACCCCGTGTAACAATAGTACTTAATCACGATAGTACGCGATTACAACAGTACCTAATTACTGTAGTACTTAATTACAACGTTACTTAATCGCGTAATAGTACTTAGTAGTACTTAGTTACTAGTGATTACAGACGTATACTGTATGGCGACGGCTTGCACTGCACGCTGATTACATTATAATTGATTACGGCGAATACACTTGCGCACCGAACCGCTCACCGCACACCGCACACCGCACACCGCACATCGTAAATCAATGCATCTACCAACAACAACAATCAATCTATCAATCGATATACAAACAATGACATATGTATGCACGTATAGAAGTTATCGCTCTCAGTAAACTGCACGCGTGACATTGCTAGTGTAGGAATGTAATGTATTCCAGTTACTGTTATAAACACACTTGTCCGGGCCTATAGTTATATTATAAACCTATAGGATATATATGTATATTTTAGGAGTTCAATCTATTGAACTCACATTCTCCACTCTTTAATGTGTCATATACCCTCTACCAGACGTGTAGTAATATAGTATCGGCATCGATTCTACAAAATCTTAATCCAGATTAATAACACATTGGGTACGGCAGAGCTCTGTAAGTGGGCCATACCTATTATATATACACACTTCTCTATATTTGATACGTATCCCATATTATTATCAGTGATACATTATCAGTGATAATTAATACAGGGATACGTATCAATATACCTGTATATCGTCAATGAATGTTACATGAATGATACATTATCACTGATAACTTGTCATTCATATAGCACTCACTGACGATGCAAGGCGAACACTCGCAAATAATAGCAAGACCTCCTATAACCTCGATATAACCTATTACCTATAACCTATAACCGAGGTTATAAGATGTCTTGTTAATAGACATGTTTCTAACTGAACTCACCATTGTCACACTTCTGATAAAAGATTGCCTTCGGGTGATACCACAACATTGCTATGTCGATGTAATACACCTTTCTCGCAAAAAATCAATACATACTTCTCTTCGTAGATAATTCAATTCTAGCCCCAAACCATAGACATTCGAATCAATAACACTCAAATTCCATATTTACAATCAGTTGGATTAAATAAATATTAGTTATAACTAATATTATTCATAAATACTATATATAAATTTATATATATAATATATAATATTATAACCTTGGGTTAGTCATTGATAGCTATCTATAATTTACACATATGTTACAGTCCTATCATAGGCAGTGAACCAGCTTCACATACTACTAACACATACGTCATACGATGCCCTCGTTAACATCACATTTAACTAAACTATTAGTCACTTCTCTTCGCATACCCATATATGGGTATACGCTATAACTGTAACGAAATACTGCATGACTCATACACCCTATACACCCTACATACACCCTATACAAACCCTACACACACCCTACATAAACCCCACACAAACCCTACACAAACCCTACACAAACCCACCTAACAAGTCGGTGATTTAACTATGCAGTTTATATAATATTCAACATAAATACATTTATAAGGAAACATACCACACCATATATTTACTAGTTAACAAAATTGAATAGTTTATAAACCTAATCTATAGATTATTATTATATATATATATATATATATATATATATTAGTATACTAATATACAAAGAGACACATCATCGATACCCTGCATGTAATATAGATACACAAGCAGGGGCGTATACAGGAATTTTTCAAGGGGGGGCTGACATTCAAATAAAAGTATATTTTTAAAATAAGACATATTTACTATGATAATATTCAATTGATATATATAAATTAAATACTATATTAAATTAAATAGAATAATATTTTATATTTTATTGAATAAAAACTATTAATCCAATATATTAATCAATTGCATTATTCTTGGATTACGTATTTCAAATTTGGAAATAATATAATCACAATCGATCTCTATGTATATCTCGATCTTTATATATATATAAAGAAAGTCTATTTAGTTGATTTTCACTCATAATCGAAGGTTAATATGTCTTTATTATTAGTAATCGGTTAAATGAACGATCACATTCACACAAGGTAACTGGAGTAGTAGCCATCAATAAAAGCATTTCATAGATATTAGGAAAAATTTATATAATAATATATATAAATTATAAATTATTTAATAATTTCAATTTACCTGACATGTTATCGAGAATACTTAAGTACTTAACAATTATTATCATATTAGGTATACATATATCTATAGATCTTTGTTCTCTGTACATTTAACTTTCCAGCAAATCAATTCGGTTTTTATTAAATGTATCTTTGGTAAATCATCTTTTACTAATTCATAAAACTTTATTATATTTTCTTTCCATGAATCCTTGTTTTCAGTCATTACTTTTGGAATTAATAATGCTCCAATAGTATTTATTGAATCTTTCTTTCATCTCCATTATCAAATGATCCAAGAATGTAATAGATATTACTTTTTTAAATACACTTCAGATGATGAAGCAGGTGTCTTTTATTTAACCTTGGTAAAGAAATTCCTTCATTTGAATATGATAATAAATGTGATGCTTCTTTATTCCATTCTAATTATACGTCATCAATAGTATCTCTACAAACTTGTATCCCTTTAATTACACTTTGAATATCATGATTTGCCTTATCTGCGTCTATTGACCTACCCTGGAGAGCATTTTTTAAATGTTCTATGAAATTAATTGAATTATTACATACAATTAATGACATACAAAATTGAGTATTAATCATAGAATTGTAAAGACCGTTAGCTTTTGTTATACTTTCTGAATTCCATGTTTTATCTTCATATATTTCTAACATTTTTCAGTATTGCTTGATACAGTTCGATAAATACTCGCAAAGCATCATGTCTGGCAACTCATCTCGTTTTACTTTAAATAATTTCTTTTTAGAAGATTCAACACAAATTTGTGTAATATATTCTTCTAATAAACCTTACCTCTTAGCAGAATATTTAAAAAGTATGCAGATTTCTAATAATATGCCTCATATTTTGAATTAACGACATTTGTTAGATACTTCTACAATAGATATTCTACAATAGTATTCACTAAAATATTTATTTTTTTTTATATCATCAATTATAATTGAAGAATAATTATTATTTCTTTAATATATTCACCACATTCAAATATCAATTCATTCTGTGTTTTTTTTAGGTGTATTTAGAATTTTTACTATACATTAATAAGTGTTCTTTTAATATACCATTTCCAGAGTTTATACATAGTTTTAGAAGTGCATTGCAATTTCCTAGATTAAAATGTGGATCAGTAGAATACTCATTATGACCATGTAATGACATATTGTATCTTCTATAAAGAATGATTATATCTAAAGGGGGTTTCCCACTACAAGTATTTTAGTCAAGTTGCCGGAAATATTTTAACTTTAAAATGATTTTCTAACAAGTTAACTACAATTTTAGTGGGAAACCCCCTTACTTTCCGGCAACTTGCCTGAAATATAATAACTTTATAAGAGTATTCCATTACAACTTGATATAATAATGTTTTAAAGTTACAATATTTCAGGTAAGTTGCCGGAAAATCTTATATACAAGTATATAGGGATACAAGTATATAGGGATACCCCCTTAATATTGATTTAAATTTTGCTCTGTTGCATTAAATTTTCTTAGATATGTTATTGTTGACTTGCATTATAGCTGATTGCAGCAAGACCTCCTATAACCTCGAGGTTATAGGACGTCTTGATTGTAGCATGCTTCTTATTTAATATCACTGCAATAAAACGAGAATTTTCTTCCAAAGAGTTATTGTGGTAACTATAATTGATTCATGTTTTCTTAAATATGCAATCGCATCTTTATACTTAATCATGGACGAAGTGACACATTTTCCAACTTGAGTGTGATTAATTCTTAAATTAAAAACACATGGTATATACAATCGGCCATTTAAAGATTCACTATAGGATAACAAATAATATGTGTGTAATGAATTCATTTGAAATGTATGAGTATTTCCATTTTATTTATATGGTTTAAAAACGTGATTTTTGATGGATTGTTGTGCGAGTATTTTCTTTAGCAGAAGATACCTTTCTTCGTGTGTTTTATTGTTAATTCATTATAAATTTATATTAATAGTGCCAATATCTTTAAATTAGATTAAAATTAATGAATATACTTAATATAAAATATGTATAAACCTACCTATAATTGATATTGAATGTTTTGCTGATTTAACCTATATTATTTTTTTTTAAATTATATATTATACTATAGTATATATCATGAGGGGGGGGGGCTAGAGCACCCCTAGCCCCCCCTGTATCCGCCCCTGACAAGTCGTTATATAATACATTCCATTCATACATAATTATGTACGTTAATCTAACAGAACTACCAACATATGTTAAATACACCAAACACAACAAATACTACTTCAAAATAACAAAGATCATGTTCGATATTGAACTATTCCTTAACAATATAACATACACTTCTAAATGGGTCCCACTACAAGTATTATATAGTAACTTTAAAATGATTTGCTATCAAGTTGTAATGGGATACCCCCTTTAAAATTACTATATTGCAGGCAAGTTTCCGGAAATTAATGGGGTATCCCACTAAAATTGTAGTAAACTTTATAGAACATCGTTTTAAGTTACTATATTTTCGGCAATTTGTCGGAAATACTTGTATGGTATACTTGTTATATAGTCAACTCTCGGTAAGTCGGACTACGGATAAGTCAGAATTATCGATAAGTCGGACACATTTAGGTGGTTTGGTTGGATTTGTGTCTAGTTCCATTAAATTAATCGGATAAGTCGGATAAGTTGTATTGGATAAGTCAGACTTTTCTATAAGTCGGACACATATTATTGTCATTTTTATAATTTGTATACTCGATAAGTCGGACTTTTTATAAATTGTCAGAAATGTTTACTTTAAATAATGAATATTATCATTTTAGTAAGTAATATTATTGAATACAACATTTTATGTTGTTGATTGTTGCATATTTTCACGTTTTGGTAACCCTTTAACTCACGCTGCGCATCTCATGTCTTATTTGCATGGTATTCTGAATCTCGGATAAGTCGGACACTTTTCCCGGTCCCTTGCGAGTCCGACTTATCGGGAGTTGACTGTATTTGTATCGTAGGATACCCCCTAAAGGAGATAGCTTTTCAACTAAAAACATTCCTCGTTGGCTCCTATGCCCGATAACAGCTGCGATAATGGGTTTGATAATCATAAATAGATATAGCTAATAGTGAATCAAGATAGCTTTATGTTACACTGTTTAATGTTGTACATCACATTTACAATGTACAGCACAATGTACAATGTACATTATACATCGTACGTTGTACGTGTGTATAGAAATGTAAAACTGACACCACGTATAATTATTTTAAAATATATACATACTATACTATCATTTATAGACAGCTATTAGTTTGTACTTATTTAGATAAACAATATCATATACGATCTAATTTGTATCTGACATTAACGTTATATAGACACAAGAATATAATTATATATAATTATCATAAAATATATTTTATATTCTCTATATATAATATATATATATATATATATATATATATATATATATACACTTGCATCATAAAACACATTCATTATGATGTTACAAGGTAGTTTACCTCTCTGCCACGGTAATATCCTACCTCTACACAAACACACATACAAACACACGCACAAACACATATGTATATATATATATATATATATATATATATATATATATTGTATGCAATTATATATAGCTTGCTATAACTAATGTTTACCGTGCATAGCAACACATTACAGTTATATCGTAATACATCATGCAATTAGGATCGCAGATGAAACCTTTCTACTAATACTATACACTATTTTATAGTATACTATTATACATACCTATAGTTATATGCCTATTAATTTATGGGTTAGGTTTATACAATTATGTTTATACGTAATATATTAAGTAGTTTTATAATATATTCCTTTTTCTAATATTTAGTATTACATAACGCATAGTAACTGGAGATACCACTAAATACATGTCATTGATACTACTACACATATAGGCCACACATGTGATACATACAATGCACGTCGACCATCAATAGGTCAATATAGGTGGTATGCGCATGCGCGTATAGCGGTACGGATTACGTAAAGTTCTATTGCATAACATCGCCAGCACCGAAACTAGCGGATTGTGTAGTCTACTTGACGTTATTGAATCGGTGCAGAAATCAATACATTCTCGGCACATGCGCCTTAACGATCATTACTTTCGGCTAATGGGCGTGAGCTAATGGGCGTGAGTTGAACGCGTTCGTCACGCCCCCGATCGCGTAATCGCTATACAGACGCTCACGCCATTCTAGGGACGGGGGGGCGTGGCGATGGCGCGCTCGCGGTGGGCGTTTCCAGACGTCGATCGCGTTACGTAATACATTACGACTCAGCGAGCACTGTTTATATTTCTAGGGGCGTGCGCTTACTAATGCGTACGACCAAGACCACGTATATATATACACCTAATGGATACACACCACCGTGTCGCCTCACACTAAGCCTACACCTCTATTCCCCCCATCGCACCACCACCACCACCACCACCCTCACACGAGGTGCGCCCCACGTAGGATAATTGATAGATCCGCTATAGCAGAACCGTACTATAGTATACAGTGCGTATAGTGTATAAGGTACAATAGTACGGTTTATGGTAGTTGTACCTCTGGCCGGGAGGTCCGGTTAACGATGGGATGCTTAGCTCTAACAAAGGTAAGATTGTATTGTGTGTATCCTGTCCTAGTCTATTGTTATATATCTCGAGAATAATACAAAAAGGTAATCATTTTTACAATGCTGATATTGTAGTGTTACATTATATTTTAGGGATATAATAGAGGATATGTGATATTTGTAGTTTTACTAATTCTATTTGATCAGATATTACCGTATGACTCTGCAACAGATCCATTGTTAATATATGTGTCGACATTTATTACACTATTATCCGATCTAATATATTTAGTAAAACCTCATAATATTAAAATAATTTGTATTTCTATAAATAAACTTAAAACTTGAACACTAAGATATCAGCGTCTTAAAAAAGAATACATTTCGGGTTTGTTTACAATGGCATTTTATTCAAAAGAAAATACACTACATTTGTATACGATACGTTTAAAACACATTTTCAAATACAAATATGCGTGGGCACATCTTACATTTGTATTATTCAGTTACATTTTATAACTGATAATAATCATAACATTCGTAAAGGGGGCATCCCACTACAGTATTTTCTTGCAACTTGCCGGAAATATTGTAACTTTAAAACCATTTTCTATCAAGTTGTAATGGGATACCCCTATAAAGTTATTATATTTCAGGTAAGTTGCCGGGAAATAAGGGGGTTTCCCACTAAAATTGTAAATAACTTGATAGAAAATCGTTTTAAAGTTACAATATTTCCGGCAAGTTGTCGGAAATACTTGCAGTGGGATACCCCTTTAGATAAATACAATACTACATATTCCTAATTTCTGTATATACATAAGCATATATAATATTATATTAAGTATACCATTAAATTATATATATATATATACATAAGCATATATAGTATTAAATTATATATATATATATAACTATATCTTATTGATAGTATTTACATATTATTTATCATATAAGAAAATAATAAAAAATCGTCCCCTACAAATATAAACCTACATAATAATATAATAAACGAATACTAAAGTATTACTTTGTCATATATAACTGATACTAATAAGAATGTATTTAATAAAATGATGCAATGCAAACATATAATATTATAAAATGTCGCTTTCGTATTATGTTATGTTATGACTTTCGTAAGGTAATAGGTAACACAAATATATATATATATATATAAATAATATAATATGTAGATTTCAGGTTAATGTAATAGCCTATAAGCGAACCACTGATTTATAAATTAGTGGTTCCCAACATATGGCCCAAACTTGGGTCATTGGGTTTTTGTTTAAGTCATGGACAATTGCTAAAAAAAAATTCTCACGTTGTATTTACAGTTTAATACAAATATATTATTTAACGAAAGTTTAATAATAAACAATTAACAACATTAAATTTGTCATTTGGTCATGGTATATTTTTTAATTACGAGTTATCAAAAAAAGGGTCACGATGAAAAAAAGTTGGAAACCACTGCCCTAAATGAATAATTAAAGTATTACATCAATTATATTACATACACTGAAGCCTAGCATTTCGCTCTCTATATACATATATTCTCATATTATAATAGGTGTTCGTCGGCATATAAGCATAACTTTGATTTTGTCATTCATTAATAAGAAATTTCTTATATTTTATTCGGAATTGATAAATTATATGATGTTAACACACCATATATAAAGTAAATATACATATATATTATTATTATTTTTATTTGGTGGAGTCCTTTCATCCCATCCAGGAACTTAGATGAAGTTTTCACTTATAACCATATATATGGCTCTAATGTCCCTTCGAAGCCGCTCTCATGTTAATGCATCCATGGTTTTAACGAGAGCCGATCATTTATTTATACACAATTATATAAGATCACTTCTAAATAATATTTTAAGACCCATTTTATAAAATTAATTAATGGTCCGGACGAGGCTCGGACCCGTGTCCTACTGCTTGTGTGTCTGACGCCTTAACCACTGAGCCACAAAGGTAGTTTATATATACATATATATATATATACACATATATATATATATAACTAATGGTAATGCGTGTACTCTATAGTCGATTAGTAAAGCACATGTGTATACCGTGCTGTATACAGCAACACTGATGAACCTAATCAGGCAGGCATCGCTGGCATGGTACATTAGGATCTGGAGTAATATTGCAATGTTTACAGGGGGTGTTTAGGGGTGGTGTAGGGGCTGTGTCATAATAGTGATGTAAACGTGACGAATAAATAACATACGTGTATATATAATATATATATATATATATACATATATATATATATATATATATATATATATATATATATATATATATTATATAGACACATTTATATAATTTATATTTTGATCATTATTTAATCTTGCCCTCTAGCGGGAATCACGTGACATCTGACACGTGACTAATGTGCACGTAATCTTTACATTATAAGTCAGCAATAACGCATGCGTTAACCAGAATATAAGTAACAACAGCGAATGTAGCAGGGCAATTATAATATATATATATATATATATATATATATATATATATATATATATATATATATATATATACTTATATATTATTAAATCATACAAAATGCATATATTATCTACACCTATTAGCGTATACAGATAACACGATGCATTAACACCATCTATCCGAATACATCGCATTCTACATACACGATTTGTTTATTAATACCTCGTCTACATCTCCTACACCCACTACACTATCTCTGTACTATCGCTATCACTATCTAGGTACCATTCATTTAACTTAGCGGCCGCATCTATGAAGTGATGTCGTAAATTATGTAGCGACTGTTTTCGGACCGAGATTTATGACGCGTTGCGATGAGTGGTACAACCTGGCGGCGTCGAGATGTAACCAGGCCCTATGAATAGAGAAGAAGGGGGTGTTTGTTTACTGTAGTATACACACTATGGCAGGGTACCTGCGTAATGCACTACGATGACAAGTTAATCAAGTTACGCACGACGAGCAAGACGTACAACGTATAATATAACACCACTATCACTACCACCGTTAACACTACCACTAGACCATTGTTACCACCGCCACAACCATCAGCTATACCACCAGCACTACCACCAGCAACACCACCAGCACTACCACCAGCAACACCACCAGCACTACCACCAGCACTACTATCGTTACCATAGTTACCACCAGCACTACTATCGTTACCATAGTTACCACTAACACTAGACTATTGTTATTATAACCAGAATCACTATCCTTGTTTTCATCAGAATAACCATTCCTACTAGCCATATAAACGTAGACTATACGAATACGAATACCCCCATCTCCATATCCTAGTATACTGCAGTATGTATACATAGATCACTACCCCATTGCCCCTAGTACTAGCCCTACGCCCATCTCATACTAGAGGATGTTCACAATAGCCTACTTACTAGTGAGACCCCTGGGTCCAGCAGAAGAGGTAAGTCATGTAGGGGATATTCTCCACTCTTCCTTTGTTATCTTTTCCTTTGTTATCTAATCAAGTATATGGGTCATGCATATATAGCGTAATATATATATATATATATATATATATATATATATATATATATATTTATATATATATGTGCGTATGTGCATACTGTGCGTATGTGTGTATGTCTATGTGTATATATGTGTAAATATACATCGGGATATATGAATTAATTACGTGTATGTGTGTATGTCTATGTGTATATATGTGTAAATATACATCGGGATATATGAATTAATTACGTTTAGTATCTATCCTATATTCTTTAAAGTGGTTTCTATAAAGTATTAATGTAAAACAATGTACCATATTCTGTATTGTATTACTTAGAATAATAGATTTATATTACATCGACATTTTTGATAATCATATAACTTATATGATGTACTAATGTATATAATGTGATATTATTTATCTCATACACACATACACGCAGACACACACACACACACACACACATATATATATATATATATATATATATATATATATATAGAAATAAACACTCATGCATATACTCATATGCAAATATGACGTGTGGCATATGTATAATGTACGTCGTACATACACAACGAATATAAATAAATATATATATATATATACTTTTAACCTCAATGATCCGAGGTTACCTCGTATAATATATTCAAACTAGTTAATACCGTCTACGTGATATTATTATAATAATATATAATATATTTATGTAGTGTTTAATTTGATTTATTTGATAATACTATACTATTTATAGTGTGTTTCTTATATTGTTATAATTATATATTGCATAAACATGAATTGTATCGTTATAATATTGATTAGATATGTATATAACAATCTATATCACAAGTCTTAGAAACATCAATATATTATTGATGTTTTTATCAATTAATGCCCAACCACATATAAACATATATTTATAGATTTGACACCATTACACATTTAATATCATACATAATGTACACGTGTGTATACGTTATTGTAAATAAACTTACTTGTATATTTAATTAAAAACAGATTAATAAATATATATTTAATTTATCATTGCCGAATATATTCTTAGCTATATTCAGTGTGTGTGTGTGTATGCCTGTCCATATAATACTAAATATGCCCTTTATCCGTATTATGTATTATTACGTAAGATATCCACGACGTATGTCCCATATATGAGGCTATACAATAATATTGACCAGTAGGGTCACCTGATAGAGAATTTCTAGAACAACTATTATGTATAACACGTATACCGTAAGAGTCATATATCACGCTACTACTACTACTACTACTACTACTACTACTACTACTACTACTACTACTACTACTACTACTACTACTACTACTACTACTACTACTACTACTACTACTACTACTACTACTACTACTACTACTACTACTACTACTACTACTACTACTACTACTACTACTACTACTACTACTACTACTACTACTACTACTACTACTACTACTACTACTACTACTACTACTACTACTACTACTACTACTACTACTACTACTACTACTACTACTACTACTACTACTACTACTACTACTACTACTACTACTACTACTACTACTACTACTACTACTACTACTACTACTACTACTACTACTACTACTACTACTACTACTACTACTACTACTACTACTACTACTACTACTACTGTTACTTATACTGCTACTACTACTACTACTACTACTACTACTACTACTACTACTACTTATACTGCTACTTCTACTGATACTTCTACTGATACTGCTACTTCTACTTATACTGTTACTACTACTTCTACTGCTACTTCTACTGCTACTGCAACTGTCACTGACACTACCACTGCCACTATCACTGCCACTATCACTGCCAGTATAACTGACACTATCACTGCCACTGCTAATTATAATGATATTACTAATGCTACTGGTACGTGTACTGCTATTGGTACTGTTACTGGTACTGCTACTGCTACTTCTACTGCTACCGCTAAGGTTACGGATAAGGTTACTGCTACTGCTACTGCTACTGCTATAGATATTTCTATTGCGAATGTTACTACTAATTATACCACTACCACTACAACTACCATTACCACTACCACTACCTCTATCACTGCCACTAGCACTACCACTACCACTACCACTACCTCTAATATCACACCTATTATGTAATATATACTAAGATACACTGTAACCGTGCGTGACTTTTGTTTAGTCATATATTGATTAAGTAGACCACTGTGCAGATATCGTATCGTATTTCTATACAATTCTCTCTTATAATATGTAATAATATATATATATATATATATATATATATATAAATATATATAAACATATATTACAACGAATATAGTTTATTATGTGCTTTTGGTAATGCTACATTAAATGATTTTCATAAATATAATATTTTTAATATATATATATATATATATATATATATATATATATAATATACGTTTATAAAAATAAGTGTATAATACAAATATAAAATAAATGTGTTATATAATAACTGCACACATGCTAAACGAATGTATAGTAACGGTGGTGTTCATTATATAGTGTTCACTTCGATTAGTGTGCAATGTGAAGTGGTCAGCATATACACTTATCACTGGCCGGACACACTGCCTGGTACACTTAAGGTAGGGAGGCCGGTAGTGGTAAGAGAGAGCGAGAGATATAGAGATAGAGAGATATAGTGAGAGAGAGAGTGAGAAGAGAGAAAGAGTGATAGAGAGAGACATAGGCAGAGAGAAAGAGTGAGAGAGAAATACAGAAACAGAGAGAAAAAGAAATATATATATATATAGAAAGAGAGAGAGAGATAAAGAGGGATCTAATGTTATTTCGGACACACGTATACCGTTACTAACATAGCACACACACACTATCGACCACTATATAGTTATACCTCTGCACCACAACACAAACTTAATTATGAATAAACGTAGGCGTGCGTATCCGAGCTCGTTCATGCGTAGCTTCCGGTGTGCGTGTGTGCGTACGTGCGTGCGTGAGGTTAGTAACACTAGATCGTTCTTAGTATCGTATACTATCTTGTTCTATAGACTAGAAATAGAATAACTAGAAGTTTGTTCCTGTGGGAAAACATACCGGGACGTACTATGTATGTACGCCACTTTTTGTTACAACAATAGTATATTATTAATACACCTTATATTATATATTATAATAATAATATTGTATACTCATTAAGTTGGATTTATAGTTAGTTCCGTTTTAAAGTATTACTTTATTATGAAATTGGCATTTGAATTTAATATATGCAATAGCGATATTTTTCCGATATTAAAATATTTATAGGCATTTTTTAAAGCTCTCGCGCAGGTAAAGTTATACTATAGTATCAGAAATACCTAATACATTATTCGATTACTTCGCTATCAATATCTATAAAAACTAAACCTGTTTTACCTTACGGCCGCGGCAATGGCGACTATTTTACCGCCCCTATCGTTATCATTACCCGTGGTGTTACGTAATCGTACGTCACGTGGGCACTCACGTAAGTCACGTGATGGATCACGTGTTCACCTAGTCCGCGAAAAAGTAGTCAATAGTTACCCGCGTATAGGTGATCTATCAAACTGATTTAAACTGACTACCGATTAATGACAACGGCTGTGTACGTTAACAATAACCGTGTAATATATTACGGCGCTCATGCGCGAGTTTCTAGACACAATACAAGCATTCCGAGTTGATTGCGTAACCCTTTGGTAACGATTATTTATTATTTATCGATTTTTAATTTTATTCTATCCCGCCGAGTAACTATTGCATTACGCGATAGCGCATTACGTTGCACCATCGCTATTACGCAACCAGACGAAACTTATTACATCATAGGCCGTATCTCGTATTGTATTATGTAATATCTTATAAAGTTCGTATATATATAGAGTTTACTCTAATATCAAAATAATTATATGTAACGCTTGTGGTTTATTAAACTATTAACGAATAACTTAATTTATGCCGTATATTTTAATAATGTAATATAGTTGTAGAGCATAAAAGTTATTAATTATTTAAGTATGTCTTTTTATATACTTATCTAGTAACATTATTTAAATATAATCTATTATAGATTATACATATACATTATTAACTATATTGTTAAATATGTATAATAAAATCCCGTTATAAGAAACTATGTTATAAGAAAAACATGCTGTATAAGAAAATATCTATTGTCAATTAGTTAGAATAAAATAGTTAGCTTATTATGAACAAATATGTCTATTTTATTAACTGTCTTTAAACTGTCTTTAACTGTGCTTAAAAGAAATCATTGTATACTTTTTTTTATTATTTACTTTTAATTATACTAATTAACTAAGAAAGTATACTAAGAGAGTAACACAATAGTGTTTAATATCTGATATGAAATGTATTAACTGTAATAGAAATAAAAATAGAATTAAGCATGCATTGAGACCAATGTAACCATGAATCCATAGCCTATGCAAATATTAGCAACTATATAACATCTACGTGCAGTTTTCTTACACGGAATTGATATTTATATATTGGTGCTAGCATATAGTCTTGACGTTTATATATATACACATATATATATATATATATATATATATATATATATTATATTCATATATATATATATATATATATAAACGTCAAGACTAATATATATATATATATTATATTTATATATATATATATATATCTTTGACAATAGACTATATATTAATTGTATGTATTAAACATTTTTTAATGTAAAATATCTTCGATATTCGATTAAATATGTTTGTTGTTGATATATATATATATATATATATATATTACACTCTATTTAATTGAAATTATTAACAATACGTGCTAACATATTGAATATACTAGTTTTCAATTTACATCAATACAATTAACTGTTTATAATCAGAAGAGGAAGACTAATCTACATCTAAAATAATTAATACTATAGATAATACCTCATTTCTATGAGAAATGATATTATTTATAAATAGTTTAATTTGAATAATTATGAATAGAACTATGTGTATGTATACTATCATATATGTAACGTGTATTATACTATCACTATATATATATATATATATATATCTGCATGATGCTTGTATATACTACTTATATTGGTAATAAAAATCAATCAGATTACTAATTTATTATATATATATATATATATATATATATATATATATATATATTTATGATAGTAACATATTCATCATTTTCACAATTATATTGAATCCAATTAATAATTATATCATATTTAACTTTTATCCATGCGAGATTTATTTATAAATATTAAATTAAATGATCTACCGTAGGAGTTCAACGAAGTGAACTGCAGCATAGTGCATGGTACTGTTCGCTAATGGCATGCTTGCATATAGGCTACTAGATCTATACCTACCTTAATTACTGTAGGTTCCATGCAGCACTAACTCCATAGCGGCAGCGTTATTGCTAATTAACACACGATCGCATATGAACATGTGAACACATATAATAACGTAATGTTTCGTTTGAAGTTTGATCGTGTGGTATTAAAGTGTGAATGTTACATTTAATTATTTAAGAATAATAGGAATTATAGTTCATAGAATATATATATATATATATATATATATATATATATATATTTATATATATATATATACGTATACGTATATATAATGTCATAATTTGTATTCACTTCTCATGTTAAAATATTTAAGAATTCTTTAAAAAAAAAGTTTCTTAAATATACTCCTCTATAGAAGGGATTTGATAGTATGCAATAACAATAATATATGATATATATGTGATATATTCTCCGGCACCGAGAGCTAACAATTTAACTTTAATATCATATATTTATAATTTACAGCTATAAATCTATGTTTAATATAGACAATTGTCTCTTAAGAGTACGGCTATTTAAACAATAGCTACCAGAAACATATAAAGTACGTACAAATCAGGGTAGTCCGTTTTAAAAGTTTTGCTATCGATCGCAGTAGGTCATAAATGTTATAATAAACATATTTGTGAAGTTTCATAACAAAATATTGATAAATACTGATAACGTAATAAGAATTTTAATATAAGAATATTTGCATTTATGATTGAATGTAAATTCATATTTTACTTATGTTTTTATGTATTTTGTGCATGTGCGCGTTGTCATAACAATTAAATAGTTGTCATATGTTATATTTAATATATTTTAATATATTAAATGTATACATATATCATAATATTAACAAAGTAACAAATTACGTAAATATTTCGAATTAATTGTAATTTTTAAAATTTTAAATGGCTATAGTTTATTAAATTATTATTTTGATAAATTATTTTAATTAAGCATCGCACTTTTTGTGGGCCTATAATGTACATTGTACACTGTAAAATGTACAATGTACATTACACAGTGTATACACTGTAAATATGCTTATCAATATATATATCCAATACTGCACACGAGATTGTGGTTATGCATGTGTTGTATCTCAGTCACGCCGCATGACTCATGCGTCACGCTGACTATGACGCATACACCTCGAGATCTGTTTACTCCTAGTCCTGTAAATACATGCTGCCTCATTAGCCTTCGTTACGATTGATCTTACGTTGCTGGCGGTTATGTAATCGACATTACATCATACCGCGGCAGCGTGTTATCGGTATTCAATGTTATCATAACAACCTGTACCACTCCGTACCACTTTATTAGATCATAATAATATCGGGTCACATTATTCATAATTAAATAATATGTGATAAATTTAGGACTAGATAGATTTAATTTTGTAATTCATATACTTTTAATATTTACAATTTTTAAAATATATTATATTTTACAGATTATATTTGTATATTAATAATCATAATTATTTTTTATAATAATCTTATCTATATCAATTATATATATATATATATATATATATATATATAAATAATATGCGCATTACAATGTATATCTACTGACGTAGTCAATTTTATAGTAGTCTTTTTAATTAGACATTTTAAAATAACGCGTATACACACATATATATAAAGCCTATATATCACTCTATCTGGCCGATCAGATTTTATATTTAATATTTAATTTTTTTAACGTTATCATATATTTAATTATTGAGAATACATAAAATATACATATATTTTGTTATTTAATCATAACAGTAATATGTATGCTATTATAATTGAAAAGTAAGTATCAACATTTACATATGTATACAGTGAAACATGTATTAGCTATTAGCTATCATATACTAATATATAATATAATAGTTAACCATTTAAATAGTATATAATATAATATTAAATATTTATATATTATATTCTATAGGATTAACTATTTTTTCATATAATGTATTAAATAACTTATTGTATATTATTTATAGTTTATTATATAGTTAATTAAATTATATTTCACAGTTTCAATAACTTATACACACACCAACACAAAAACACAAACACATACACACATATATATATATAATGATTATGATATAAATTAGTAGGCACAATAACAAAGTGATAAACACTATACGTTGTGTACGCACATGAACAATAAATAAAAACAATAACAACAATAATAATAACATATAAACGAACAATATTGTAATACAAATTGTATTGAAGGTTTAAGTTTTACAGTATATGAATGGGGAGACGGAATAAAGTGGATGGATAATGAAAGGAGTTCATTAATGGTAGAACTATGTATGTGAATGAGCATTTATAAACTGTTGGAAATATGGTGGTAAGCAAACATAGAAGAAGCCCGAATCCGACAGAATTGAGTATATATGGGATACTATGGGCAGTACAACTTATACATAATATGGACTAGTATATTGATAGGGTTGTGTATTGGGGATAGAGGTCTAAATAGTGGTTATAATAATATGCGACATTTTGTTTGTGGAGTTTGTAGAGTTTGTATAATAATGTATTCTATAGAATATATGAAAACCATGGTTTTCAAGATGTATATTAAATATTAATCGAATAAAATAACGAATTATTAGAGGATCACGTGATTGTAACCAGGGAGGTGATAGAGAACAGTAATCTAAATGAAATATAACTTAGAAGTACCTATAGGAGTTTAGAAGGAATGTGGCGAGTGAGATTATATTGCGAATACGACTTATTTATGAAATAAGATATTATTCAGTTTAGGTAATTTAGAAATATGCGTAAAGAAGAACATAGTATGGTAGAAGGATATATATATATATATATATATATATATATATATCGTATATTATATAAACCAAGGTATGGATGTCGAGCGTTACACTATATGACTATCAATACAAAATGGAGCTAATGTCAGATAATCTATAGATGTGTCAAGAAATGTTGTTCTTTATTGAATTTGAAATAAGTGTATTAGAAAGTTGGTGTATAGTGTGGTTGGTATATTCTAGTGACGCGTGATCTCCGAGGCACATTCAATAAGTTGGCAGTTATCATCAGTATATATATCGTAGGGAATATCGGTTAATATTTAAACATCAGCTAATAATATAACAGTAGGTAGTATACATACTGAAAATAATAGTTATCCTTAGAAAGAATCACGAATATCACCTTAAGGAGTAAAGGATGGGGCCAGAAGAGGAATCGCATAGCCTAACTTTATTGAATGGACTATAGTCCTATAGGATCGCGATACCCCCTCGACGTCCATTATGGAGGATAAATAGAAGGCCTGTGTATATCCGGGTATAATGCCTTTGATGGAGTATATGGAATATACATGAGTCACCAGAAACATTAAAGTTTAAATTAATACAATCAATTTTTGAAGGAATGATTACGATGTTATATATGATAGTATCACGACATTTGAACTTTGATAATATGGATTTGATATTAGTGTGAGATCATTTTCACGGATAAACACATACGCATATTTATAACACAAGAAAAAAGTGTTTCTATTTGTTTTTCTATTTGTCCTCACAGTTATTTATAACACGTACATACGACTACACTTTCTTATAATGAGGGGCCATTTGTATCCGCTATTATTATACGTGATTCTAATACATATTATTATTATTATATATATATATGTGTGTGTGTGTGTGTGTTTGTTGTATTGTTATAAACTAGTTGTAATATAATATAGTAAATTTACATTAATGTAACACCTATAAATTTACAATAATACATATGTATATATATATATATATATATATATATATATATATATATATATATATTATAGATATCAGTTATTGAGTAAATATACTTATATAAATACTATTATTTCTAACGAAATGAATTATTTCTCAGCAGGGGATAAATGTTATTAAATAGTTATATAAAAACATATATATATATACATATATATACATTATTATAATTTACTATGACCCAATTAATAATTATACGCAGTTATATAACGCATGCTTTAACATATTAGATTAATATACGACCCATGACCCGTGATCCCACTAATCTCGGACATGCATCGCCGATGACCTACACTGGTATCGCGTTATATGTTACGTAAGTATTGGCGACGGCTATAAATAGACGGCGGTAAACTTCAAACAGCTATGTTACGTAATACTATTCTAGTTACCTGTAACAGCGCGCGAGTAATGCGTATACAATCGCAGACAATAAGAATATACAACTACGATGTATTATATATTCTATTCTTTCCTATGAGCATAATTTAGATTATTACCATAGATAGTTAAGTGACCCACTAAATTATCTATATTATTACCCTTTTCTTAGAGGATTATTACAATAGTATATAAGGTATATGATTAATATGTTTGCTATACAAAATAAAAATAATTAATTTATATATATTAATACTTACATATTGAGTAATAATACAATTTTACTAATTTTCAGAACTATTTTTATTTAATGTAATATTACTATATTATTATATATATATATATATATATATATATATATATATATATATATATATATATATATATATTATATATATATATATATATATATATATATATTTACATATATTTACATTTACAATTTATAATATTAATATATATATATTATTGATGCAATCTAACCCTACTATCAGAGTATCGGTATAGTATCAGTTCGAAATAGTCGAGTATCAGTTTGAGTCCAAGTTAGAAATTGTATAAGTATTGAGTATCAGTATCAGTTCGAAATGCTTGAGTATCAGTTCGAAGTCCACAGTCCGAAGTTTTATTGCATTACTAATATATATATATATATGTATATATATATATATATATATATATATAATATCTATATATATATAATATCTATATATTTATTATGAATTAAAATATAAAAGATACATCTTTAATATTATTTTATTATAATATTAGTAAATTATTATAAAAGGAAAATATAATCTAATCAGTAGATACCTACTAACTACTAGATAGTACCAAAGCCCTGTGGTACCCCAAAGTACCCATGGGCTTTGATAGTACCTATCAGTTAAGTTTGTGTTTTCTGTTCAACTCTCAACCTCATTATAATAGACTAATCCCCTATAAGGTATAAATATATATGTAGGTGATGTATATATGCAATCCTATATCGCATTCACAATGCTTGCCATGTGTAGATAGCCATGTCCAGTACATATCATCTATCTATGTTAATCTGTGTATCTACCATTAAGGTGTTACCATTAGCTATGGTCAGATGTTAATCTCGGGGATTACGGCTATATAAACCGTTAGATAAGCTATTGTTTCTACCCTAAGTATCGATGTACATTGATTATTACATTCCTTTATTTTTATTTGATCATATATATATGTGTGTTTATACCTATATATTAATTAAATATATTTTTATATTATTAACTGTATTAAATATTAATGTTAAATATCACATGTAATATTACCATTATACCATGTGACATTATGTATTAATACATCAGAAAAAAGAAGTCGAAAAAGATTTCACATTAACCGATGCTCCAGTAAAGAAAGTAGACCAAAGATTACCCTACGACACGTATAGACAGGTTATACTTATATATATATATATATATATATATATATATATATATATATATATATATGTGTGTGTGTATGTGTGTACACATACACACACATACACCCACACACATATATCAATATACAATAACATAACAATAGTCATTAATCCACATAAATCAATACTACGAATACACTCATTAAATATGAATACACTTTAATACAGTATAGTACATCCGGTAACGTTTATAGTTGACTGGATGACTAATGAGATTATTAATTGATTATAATCAATAATTCATAATTATTAATCGCATGGTGTCTTTGTTTGTACAAACAGAAACGGTTTCTAATCGTTTTGCTTAATATTAATAACTAGTAGTTATACTTGGTTACCGATAATTACTATGAGTTACCATTTGTTAGCTATGATTACTACTGGGTACCCTTACTTACCCTTAGTTACCTATAGTTACCATTGGTTACCACTGCATACGATTTGTGACGATTTGTTATATTTGGTTACACTATATATATATTTATATACTAGGTAGCTATAAGTACCTAGTACCTAGGATTTGTTACATTTGGTTACACTATAGTGTATCAATAGTTACAAATGGTTACACTATAATGTATAAATAGTTACAAATGGTTACCACTGTCTACATTTAGTCAATAATCGTTATAGTCATTCATTCATAATCGTTGTATTATTTACCTTTAATTATTATTTACCTTAAATTAAATGATATCGTTGAATTTAAGTTAAATTGATTTTTATTATCGGCATTATTTATTATTTACTATGAAAACAAATATTGAATTATCTACTTTATTCGGTTGTTTGATTGAAAATTATATTTAATTTATATACAATTCATCATGCTAGAATTACTTTGCGGAAATTATTTCTCCTATATATTATATATATTTGACTAAAGAATCCCCACATACTATAGTGCAATATAATTAACTCCATTAGCTATATTGTAATATTACCTGGTTTTATAGAGTATTTCTTGGAATCGTATAAGGAGAAGACTTGCGCCACCTTTTTTGTTTACAAAAACTTATACTACATCTAAAATACTAACATTAAACATCAGTAAACATCTTTAGTATATTATAATTATTAAATAGGATATAGTTATGTCCTTTTTAATGCTGTCAGAAAAATGTGTATTGAACAAAATAAAAAAATGGGGAGAATTGATCAACTTTAAATGATTTTAAATTTTATAATATGATCAAATTTATTATATTAATATATTAAGAAATACGCATTGTGTTGTTATCACTTATTAGTTGGAGTATAGCTATAGCTATAGCTATAGCTATAACTATAGTTATTACCATTAACATATATGAAAATATATAAAAATGTATAATACTTTGTTGCTTGTTCTTTTTATTATAATTATTTACAGACAATGTAACAATTATATTTGTATCTATACTATTTCAATACCTTATATACCTTGAAGGTAAATAAATGTACTATCTTTTTGGTATATTTTCAATAGATACCGATAGAACTGGCAATTATATTCATTACTAACTTTTTATATTTATTGTGAGTACATAATTATTGGTAAAAATATAATAAAATTAATTATAAATTTAATTTTATAATTATATTAATATTTTTAGTTATTTTTATCAAGGACTTAGTTTATGTATAAACATAATTATATAATTGAATAACAAAATATCATTAATACTAATTCAGATAATTGTATAGTATTGCATTTCCATTTTAAAATGAGTGTTACTCATACAATTGATTATTATGACTGTTTAAAAATTAACATTTTACATAAATATATGCTTATATGCTTCATTTTAAATGTAATATTGATTAAATTGTGTATTTAATAGTGGTATATGGATATATATATATATATTTATATATATATATATATGTATACATATATATGTGTGTGTATGTATACGTATGAGTATAGAGCATGTAGCGTATTACACACGTGTACATAATACGCAGCGTGCACTGTGTCACTGTTATGCAATACAGTTGTATTGTTATGTTTATTGTCTATCGTCTATTAATTATTGATATGAATAATCAGCGGAACAATAATATACGTACGCATGACTATATTTATGTAGTACGTGTGCACATATGTGTGTATGGGTGTGTGTGTATGTGTGTGTGTATGTATGTGTGTATGTATGTGTGTGTATGTATGTGTGTGTATGAGTGAGTGTATGTAGGTGTGTATGTAGGTGTGTATGTATGTGTGTGTATGTGTGTATAAGTACATATGTGTATATGCGTCTACGCGTATGTGTGTGTGTACGTGTGTGACATCGATACGTTGATAATGCAAAGTTGCCATTTATAGTATACTATAGTACGTAGATCTACTTATACACACATACACACACATACATACACACCTACATACACACACACATACACACACACCCATATATATATACTTCGTGCAGTATATATATTTAAAATACGTATAGAATAATAGAGTAATTCGTAATACAAATTGAATATATTAAATATAAATTTATTTATATATATGATATGATATGATATGATATGATATGCGATTAATGCTAAAGATGTAAAGCATATTATATATCTGCGGATAATAATGAATATGTAAATAGGATGACCACACACATATCGCTAGGAAAGTATTTAATCCAGAAGCATTTAATACTGTATACAACTTCACACACACACACACATATATATATATATATATATATATATATTTATTTTTATATATATTGATGTTTATATATATATATATATATATATATATATATATATATATGTATTGATGTTTATATTGCTATTGATGTTTATATTATTATTAATATACGTAATACAGCATCTAAATGGGCTAATGTATGCATTATAATAATGATTGACACATTAGTCATTCGCTATATCGGTGGTCTCTTTTTACTATTGCTAACACAAAGGTGACGACAGAGGTCACGCAGAGGTCATATTACGTAACTAATTCTTCATATAACGAGCTCACAACATTACACGTATGTTATGTCGAATTATTAGTACGCTTATATCGTAAACTACGTAATACGTATTATATTGTATATAAGATAAATATATATATATATAATTCTATAACTATATATATATATATATATATATTATTATTATTATTATCAGATTTAGGTATAAGTACCTGGATAATTGTAGAAACATTTCTGTTTATCGAGACAATTACCCTTATATATTTATAGTATGCCAGTAATAAAGTAATCAGTGATAGTGATTAGATAATAGTTTAATCATCGTCATGATTTGTGCTTAACTGATAGTAATCTGATTACAATCATATTACAATCATTGATAAGAAGCTATGCTTTGATAACGAACTTCACTTCTAAATCGTTGATATTAATACGATTGTAATCAATGATAGTTAACTGATCACTAACATTGATTTACGATCAGTTGGTACCCGACAAACAATTGCATGCATACATTCCGTTTTAATATACTTATTTATCCTTATAACACACTGAACAGTATAAATGTACTGTGATACTACTGTAAAGGGTGTCTACAGTAATGTTAAAAATGTAGACCAAATAACTTTGCAGAACTTTACTTTTTGTGTCCTTTATATACCCTGCTCAGTAGTATAATATGGTACTGAACAGGACATCTACAGTAGCATCACAGTAACATCTGTATAGCTATAAATAGAATGCAGAACTTTACTTTTTGTGTCATTTATATACCCTGCTCAGTAGTATAATATGTTACTGAGCCGGACATCTACAGTAAAATCACAGTAACATCTGTATAGCTATAAATAGAATGCAGAACTTTACTTTTTGTGTACTTTATATACCCTGCTCAGTAGTATAATATGTTACTGTTTATTTATCTGTTTATTAATTATTAATAAGTATATATATACTGTTTTAATATAGAAAGAATAACATATTATAACTTTTCATTATTTTAATATATTGATTTAATTTTTATTTATGCAAATTAATTATTAATTATTATTTTACTTTTATATTTAAGTTAATATACTGCTTTTAATAAATAAAATAGTATTCTAAAAACTAAAATTATTTAAGTAATCCTATGTATTTTTCTAAATTATCATAATCTCATTAAATTGACACATTTAACTACAATTTTAATCGTAATTATATTGATAATATAATTGGAAATAATGTTGAACTAATTGCTCAATATTGAATATATAGCAATTGAATATTAATTAAAGTGTACATATTAAAATGTTATTATTATTGAATTTAGAATTTAGTTTAGAACTTAAGTTAATTAGTTACCATTGACTTAAGTTGAACTTAAATTTTGAACTTAAGTTTTTGATGTAAGTTGAATTCTGGGTTATTATATATAGGAATAGAAAATATTTTATATGACCCTTATTTATACTTACCAGTATTCAGAAAGTCCGTTATTCAGTCCTTATTTATCCTTACCAGTATTCAGAATATCCGTTATTCAGTCCTTATTCGTCCTTAGCAGGATGCAGAAAATTACTTTTTTAGTCCTTATTCGTCCTTAGCAGGATGACGATAATTCGTTTGGTAGTCCTTATTTGTCCCTGCTTACATGTATAATAGATAGGCCGATTGTTACAAATAAGGACTCCTGCAGGAGTACTGTGCAGTAATTATTGTTTGTCGGGTAATGTTTGATCGTGAACTTATCAGAACACATTTACATCAATGATATTATTATGATTATAAACACTATAGTGTAGTATATATATATATATATATATATATATATATATATGATTGTATATATATAATTGTTAATTGGGAATATGTTTCAGGTAAACGACTAGATAAGCATTGCGCTTCTTCGATTACCTTGGTCATGCCTACATTCTGATATTATTATTATTATATATAGTTAACTGATCACACATTTAAATCAAACATTGATATACTCGTAATCGAATGCATATCAATTATTTTAATTGAACAAAGTCGAATTATTAAGAACGAAATATAAAATATAATAAAAAAATAATGAAATTTGATAGAGGATAGGTATGACGTGAGATGAGTATTGAAGGATATGCGAAATTGAATTGATTTTATAGATGGCGGTAGTGTATTTCAGATAGATTGGGATACTGTAGGAGAATGAGCGTTCCTGGAATTTAATATAGGATGGCTGTGGGATAAATATATGTATACTGGAAGTTGAACGTGTATCGTGGGTGGTTGGGCGAATTGAGAGTAAGTCAAATATATATGAAGGATTGAGGAATATATAGATTTATGGGTAATAGAAAGGAGTCAAATTAAGTATCGTTTTTAATAAGGTAACTAGTTTGGTAGAAGTTGAAATGAGTCGTATATGACTTATATATGTATGAGTCAAAATGGATCGTATGGATGATATGATGATTCTGTTTAATGGGGAAATGGAGGGAGCGTAAGGCTATATAATAAAGAATAACTATAATAAATACGATAAATTATAAGTGTATTAATAAGGACAGAACACAGGGAACGATTAATATGTTTACGGATACATCTGATTCTAAATAAATGATAATTAGAAGCTTTAGAAATGTTAGCGAGGATATAGCGAGGATATAGCGGATATAGCATATAACATATATATAATAGAAAACTCCAGGAAATTGGAATATAATATACCTTATAGGTGCTATATATGTAGAATAGAAGTGTGCATAGGACATGAACTTGTGGGACACTATAGAGAGCGGGGTCAGAAGTGAAATCACAGCATTTAACAGAGAATGATCTGTTTAGGATGAGTTAAGCCATTTGAGGGCATTACCATGCCAATCATCATCTAATCATGCTATTATACAATAAATAGTGCTATAGAATGATGTAGTGTATCGTACGCCGCACACTAGATCCCGGTTGTACACGACATAAACACATGGGATGCGGTATCCTTAATTAGCATGATGTATTCATTAATTAATACATTCATTGCGGATGAGATGTATTGGAACCACGGGAGGTTGCTTTAATTATGATTTGCATCATGCAGACATATATATATATATATATATATATATATGTATATACACACGTATGCGTAGTGGTCAACATGGTCATAATCCATTATATTTCTCCATTGCATAATAAACAAATAATTATTGACGCCGCCGCCGCCACCGGTCGCCACCGTCGCCTCGCCGTAATGACGTAACATTACGCAACACTGACCACGTGTACTATTGCGTCGTAGCGCAGTCGCTATCACGTGGTAATAATATTAGTCTGATATCACATTGTACCGGCAGTGGGGGCAGTGGTAGTGGTAGTGGTAGTGGTAGTGGTGGTAGTGGTAGTGGTAGTGGTAGTGGTAGTAGTGGTAGTGATTGATATAGTGGTAGTGATTGATGTAGTGGTAGTGGTAGTGATAGTTATAGTGGTAATTTCAGTGGTAGTGGTAGTGCACCACCATAGTAGTGGTAGTGGTAGTGGTAATAGTAGTCTTAGTGTTAGTATATGTTGTAGTATTAATAGTAGTGGTAGTGGTATTGATAGTGGTAGTATATATGGTAGTAGTATTAACCTTTAACCTATAACCTTGATGTTTTAGGTACGACCATTCAACTTCAGCCATGCATACAATGTAGACTAGTTTTTATTAGGCTAATACCTCATAAGCAAAATAAAATAGATATGTATTAAGCTTATTGTTGAACAAATAGTCGACGGAATAGAATGAAAGCATAAATAAGTATATTCCAGGCTATGGATGCATATATTGTTAGACTCTATTTTATTATAGATAGTGTACACAAATCAGGGATAAATATAATGTACTTGAGGCAAAGTCGTATTGAGATGTATGATGTATAGGGTATACTTACTAACTTACCTCCTATGAATCACCCCTCCCAATACTTCATAGCCTATAGGGTATGTATGCACCTAGGTTGACTGTTATTAGTGTAATGATGGGTTAACATACATAATGTATATGTTATTCTGTATTTTGTAATTGGGAGCCAGTGGAATAATTTCATGGAACGTAATATATGAGTTCTAGAGAATTTAGTTATATTGGATATGAGTCGGAGAGCTGAACTTTGTAAAAGTTTTAATTTATGTAGTAAATAATCCAGTATTCCATTAATAATCGAATTACAGTAATCTAATTCAGGTAGAATAAGGGATGTTACAAGAAGTTTAGAAATATTTCTATATATGGCAATACTACAGACATGTCTATGGATATTGAAGGTCTGATAATTTTGATAGTGTGTAACAGAACATTTAGGATTTGGTAATATTAAATATTTAATGAATAAATAACAATTAAATATCTAATAAATTACACAACAACAAGATAGTCTAGATTATAGACTCTAGAATAAGGTATATAGTTATTACCAATATATATATATATATATATATATATATATATTGTTATTGTTATTGTTATTGTTATTTTGGAGTCCTTTCATCCCATCCAGGAACTTAAATGAAGTTTTTACTTATTACCATATATTACTCTAATCTCCTTCTAAGAAATATATATATATATGTGGAATAGTGAAATTATTTGATAGTATACTAATCATATATGATATGAATTGCAATGGTTTTTGAGCTATTCAGTAAGAGAGAGATTAAGTTTGCCATGTACGTATTTCTCCAATACTGTTGTTGCGTATAGGTATATAATTAGTATACGAATGATATACCCTATAGGGTATTTTAAAATCATATATACTTGAAGGTCATATTCATAGGCATGGTAGCCAATATTTGAATATTAATTAAAAATGTCAAATATTGGTATAATGTATATATTGAAGAGAATTGTTTTGAGAACAGAACCCTGTTGTACACCATGATGGATTGACCGGTGTGTAGATGTCAGAGAATTAATCTGAATATAAAAATATCTATTTAGAAGATGTGATGTAGACCATTCAAGAGCGGTTCCATTTATATATATATATATATATATATATATAGGCTGAAGTAAAATTAAAGTACTATTATCTAGTGTATCAAATGCTGCTGAAAGGAATAATAGTACGATAACCGAGCTGTGTTTGTTTGTGTATGTATGCTGAAGGGAATTAACTATGTAGACGAGGGTTGTTTCGGTATTCTTCTTTTTGGTATAAGCACTTTGAAATTTATTAAGGATTTTGTTACTCCGTATATAGTGTTTTAGTGAATAGCTACAACTCTTTCAAATACTTTATAAATATATGATATGTGTGATATCAACCAGTATCTCATAAGCAGTGATTTATCAGGTCAACTCTTTTAATAGTAGGAGTAACATTCGCTCTCTTCATACAAGAAGGTACTGAGACAGATATGATTGATTAGTCAATTATATGACAAATCAGCTGTCTAAATGTGTTAGCATATATTGCATGGAAATCAGTTCAGAAAAGGTAATGGTTGATAGCAAATTGCTATTAGCAATGACTCCCCTCTTAACACTAACTGATAATAAACTGGAAGAAGTCAAAACATTCTATTACATAGGCGCAATTCTGACAAAGGATGGATCATGTAAAACTGAAATCATAATCCGATTAGCTCTTGCGACTTCAGCCATAATACGACTATATGTTATATCATATAAGTTATATGGAACTGCCGATACATATATTTTAAGCTAAAATACAAATTATACCGCTCACGCATTCTTTTAATATTAATATATGGATGTGAGGCCTGGACAATTAACGCAGCGATGCAGAACAAATTACAAGAATTTGAAAAAAATCACTTAGCAAACTTCTTTGCATAAATACCAAGAAAAAAGGGCGATTACAAATAGAATATGATAGAAATCGGCCTATATGATCATCTGTTATACATGGTAAAGTGGCGTAAAATGGTGGTGTATGGGCATATACGGTATAGACATGACGGTATCAGCAAAACTATAATTCAAGGAATAGTTGAAGGTTCGCGAGATAAAAAAGTCACCTTACGATATTTCTGTATGAATAGTAATTTTGTTTTTCATTTTTAGGTATTACATTAATTTATATTAATATACATTAATTAATATGTATTATACTATTATATTATTATAAGTGTATATTTATATATACGTGATGATGATGATATTTGGTTTATTAGGCACTAACAGAGGATCACCTTCTCTCGTGCGGGGGAATGAATGAGCGAAGGTACTGAATACAAAAATATAGTAATATTATATACAGTGTAAAATAAACAAAATGTATATGAATGTATATAAATATATATGAATGTATATAATGTATATGAAAGTATATGAATAGTGTAGGAATAGCGTAAAAATAGTTCAATGATAATATGAATATAGATATTTAGAAATAATAGAATATAGATAAATGTAAACATCAACATAATATAAATGTAATACTTCAGTGATTTTGATAAATTTTGAAATATGAATGATATAAAGTTGAATAAATGAATAGATAGCGAGTGGTAGAGGTAGTGGTAGTGGTGGCGGTAGATTTAATTGTAGATGTAGTTATAGTGGTAGTGGTAGTGGCAATGGTAGTTGTAGTGATAGTCGTAGTGGTAATTGTAATGTTATTTGTAGTGGTAGCGGTGTTGGTAGTGGTAGTGGTAGCGGTGTTGGTAGTGGTAGTGGTAGTGGTGGCAATAGTGGTGTTATTATTACTACTATTTTGCCGGCTTACTAAGGCACGAGTTCGGTTCTGTACGCGCTTACAAACATACGTTCATTACCATTGTAAGCATGCAGCTACAGCAGTAGTAGTAGCAGTAGAGGTAGCAGTAGCAGTAGCAGTAGCAGTAGCAGTAGATGTAGCGGTAGCGTGCTATGTGTAATTATTTATATCGATATCGTAAATCTTATTATAATAACGCCGGATTATGTAATCGTAATGACGCAATGGCCGTGATGATTTAACGACGATGACGCAATATCGGGCGGGCGAGGCTCGATGTGTAGGAATCTTATTGATATGATATAATAGTGTTTACATTAGCTATATATGCACGAACCTTCTTATAGTATAGTATATACTCTATAGAGTATACTGTACAGTATACTGTATATTATACTATAATATATATATATATATATATATATACACTATATTATACTCTATTATATTATTTGTTATACATTATAACTTATAATACATTTACGTGCTATGATAATTCAATTAAAAAATATAAAATAATATATTGCTCAATACAAATAAATGAGTATATTCTGTATATATCTCAAAGATAAATATGATTAACATTTAAAAGAGTTATTATTTCTCTTTATTTATAATACCTTATATTTCTATGACGAAACTATATAATCCTAGTTACCGGGTATCTAGCATTACTATACTATACAATAATATACTATACTATAATTATAGTATACAATAGCTATACTACTATGTCAATATATTAATATATCTGATATTATTAAACTATAAGAGTTTTTATTTAATCAAGATATTTCGAATACTAGCGAATATAATTAAATAATGTATTATATATAATACGCTGTATACAAGTGTATACAATGTATAGTGTATTATACAACGTATAACATAACGTATTGCGTAATGTATTATATAATGCTTTACTACTGTATACATGCTATATGTATCCTACGTGATGTACTATCGAGTCGTCACTTGTATTCTAATATGCATTTTATAAATTGTAATGTATACTTTATTATGATATATATATATATATATATATATATCTGATATTAAAATTCCAATAGGCATACTATACTGATAATGATTATGGTGGTGGTTGTAGTGGTGGTGGTGGTGATGGGGTGATGGTGACGACGATGATGATGATGCTGATGTTGGCTGTTATGATGGTGATAATTAGGATAATAATTATTTATTTAAATATTTAAAAGATAATAGATCAACGGTCTCATCTCAGAAATATAAAACTATTATATAAATAATGAACCTAAAAAAGGTAGTAGTGGTAAAGATTAACGGACACATTGGACGAGGAGTTACACAGAGGTGATAATGGACGAATAGGAGAGAATGGGCAGCTTATAAACAGTTGCCACTTACAAGAAGGCTGGGGATTAAGAGTGAAACGTCTTTACGTGATAGAACAAAGATAGGAATGAGTGTATTCTAGAGATTAGGTCCCATATATATAATACACACACACATATACATATATATATATATATATATATATATATATATATAATACACACACACACACACACACACACACATATATATATATATCAATACAATACTAATAATAATCTAAATTATAATTTAAGATATATGTACAATATATTATAGAGTGGTGCACGTAGACCACCAGCTCCACCCATAGGTGGTGTATACATACCATTTAGGTGTATGTGCATATGCTCAAATATTGAATACGTTTTTAACACATAAAAACACGACACATTTATTTGCACAGACGACTGCATACATCGTAACAGCGAATGATTCAATACACACCATTTAGTATATATACATATTTAATATATATTATTTATAAATATTATATAAATATTTAGATGTTATAAGTAAATTTCTATATATTTATATATTACATTAAAGTATATACATATAATATAGTGTACTATATAATATACTATATAAAAATATATATATATATATATATATATATATATATATTTATATATATATATATATATAATAATACAGTACATATATTCTTATAAACAATCATCACAATAAATCGATGTCTTGCGAAACCTTACACAATAGGTGTTGTTTTATTAGATAATATTTATGTATTTCCATGTATGTCAATATATTTAATAAAATGTAGATTAATATATATTTCTATATACGAACATTTCTATATAAATGGAACTATCACTTATGTGTGAGATATCGCTTAGCTCACATAAAGGTAGAATACACCCTAGAACACCTATTGGTAATGGGTTGAACACATACCCAGTAAACAATAATCTAAAACAATGCGCAAATAATCCGCAATGTTCTGTGCGCAAGAATATCCTTCTTTTTTGGCTATGTTTTTCTTGCGCAACATAGTTTGCGTATAAATTGCGCAAAATAGTATACACATTTAATACGCAATATAATTTGCATATAAATTGCGCAAAATAGTGTGCGCATTTTATGTGCAGTTTATATGCAAATTATTTTGCGCAAATTATTATGCGCAAATAATTCGCAATGTTCTGTGCGCAAGAATATCCTTCTTTTTTGGCTATGTTTTTCTTGCGCAACATAATTTGCGTATAAATTGCGCAAAATAGTTTGCGCATTTTATGTGCACTTTATATGCAAATTATCCTGCGCATTTTATCTGCAATATGTTTTGCGCAATATATATGCACATTATTTTTGCGCAATAAAAACATAGCCAAAAAAGAAGGATGTTTTGCGCACATAACATTGCGTATTATTTGCGCACTGTTTTAGATTATTGTTTACTATATATATTTAGTGATTCCTAAAAATTATAATACTGTACTCTATTAATTATATTACCATTTATATATAAGACAAACTTATCTACATATTTGTTATCATTAAACTCATTGTTATATTAATGTTTTAGATTGTTGTTTACTGGTATATGACCCATATATATGCATTTATAATAACAAAATTAATACAATTGTTGTTATATACTTTTACTTATTTATATGTATTATTTGTATACATATAGAAATGTATTTAATGTTTATTAACATGTACTATATAAATAAACTTTAGTTTAAATTATTTTAATAATATTTTACATATAATAATAAATTAAATAAGACATTTTTTATTTTAAATATTTATTGATTAAGTAAAAAAGTATGCACCTTATATGTTCCCACATCATTATATACATCTATAAAATAAATTATAATTAATGTTGTATTAAATTAAATAAATTCTAACCAATTATAATCTTATGAATTTCAGTTCTCCTAAAGGGAATCTTTCCACTGACCCGTCCATATTATATTGCGACCAGCATATGTTGCTAGCCAGTGATTTCATTAGCCTACCAGGCAGCATGCATTTTGTTATGCTCGATGCTCGTTATCTATAATATAGGTTATCAATACATTTAAATCTTCATATATACATGAATACATAATCATAAATTTATAAAAAACATCATATATGAAAATCAGACATGTATAAATTGTTAACAATCAGATATATTGATTTAGGATATATACATTGTGAATGCCAATATCACATTTATATTTATTTATATAATTTTTAATTGATTTATTTAACATTTATAAAACATTATTTAAAATTTATAATAGAATAATTTATTTATTATATATAAATAAAGTATTTATATATTATAATTTTTTTTATAAATGATATAATATTTAAATTTATTTTTCGTAGAATAACTCGAATTGGTATATAATGATATTATAACCAAAGATTTTCCGAAGGAAAGATATAACACTTACGCGAAATCGTGTAATTCGAATTTGTATACAAAATACCCTGGTGCCACCTATAGCGGATTACTTTTAGGAACTATGCGTTGTTTATAATGTAAATTCGTATTTAACTATACTATTTTACTTTTAAAATGTTAAATAATATGCTTTAAATTAATATTTATATGATGAAAACTAAGTGTTCATTACTAATATATAACAAACAAATATGATATGTATGTTTTAAATGCTATAAGTATATATTTAGTGAGTAAAAGCTAATTTATATTGCATGTAATTTAATAGAGCAATGAAAACATTGTTGTATGCAAACAGAGCCGAACCTAAATCTATTTCAGTGATTTCGATACTACTGCTAGCAGCGGTTGGGGCTATTACTAAATTACGTTGCATGCATAGGGAGCGTTATATCTTTGCTTCGCAAAATCTTTGTTATAACTATAATATAATATTTTAATAAAATAATTAGTTATATAATCTTATATAATACATATTTGATATTAGTATAGTTATAAAATTTCCATTAGTTATAAGTGTAATGTTATAAACATAGAACATATGAAAGACGTCTCGGGCAATAACGGAGATAATCTTTATCATATTGATGGATACATTCATCTAATCAAGAAGGAAGATAACCATTTACGATCTTATTTATCCAGAAATTATACATTGTATATTAATATAAATTAATTCTCATATCACAATAATATTTATATGTATATACTAACTTCCAATCTGTGCATCTTGATTATCCAATTTTTCTGACTATGAGCTGGCTTACAAGTGTAGATACACGGCATTCATAAAGACGAGACCGGATTCAATCCTGGAGAACATATGAAAGACGTCTCGGGCAATAACAGAGATAATCTTTATCATATTGATGGATACATTCATCTAATCAAGAAGGAAGATAACCATTTACGATCTTATTTATCCAGAAATTATACATTGTATATTAATATAAATTAATTCTCATAACACAATAATATTGATATGTATATACTAACTTCTAATCTGTGCATCTTGATTATCCAATTTTTCTGACTATAAGCTGGTTTACAAGTGTAGATATACGGCATTCATAAAGACGAGACCGGATTCAATCCTGGAGAACATATGAAAGACGTCTCGGGCAATAACGGAGATAATCTTTATCATATTGATGGATACATTCATCTAATCAAGAAGGAAGATAACCATTTACGATCTTATTTATCCAGAAATTATACATTGTATATTAATATAAATTAATTCTCATAACACAATAATATTGATATGTATATACTAACTTCTAATCTGTGCATCTTGATTATCCAATTTTTCTGACTATAAGCTGGCTTACAAGTGTAGATACACGGCATTCATAAAGACGAGACCGGATTCAATCCTGGAGAACATATGAAAGACGTCTCGGGCAATAACGGAGATAATCTTTATCATATTGATGGATACATTCATCTAATCAAGAAGGAAGATAACCATTTACGATCTTATTTATCCAGAAATTATACATTGTATATTAATATAAATTAATTCTCATAACACAATAATATTGATATGTATATACTAACTTCTAATCTGTGCATCTTGATTATCCAATTTTTCTGACTATAAGCTGGCTTACAAGTGTAGATACAAGGCATTCATAAAGACGAGACCGGATTCAATCCTGGAGAACATATGAAAGACGTCTCGGGCAATAACGGAGATAATCTTTATCATATTGATGGATACATTCATCTAATCAAGAAGGAAGATAACCATTTACGATCTTATTTATCCAGAAATTATACATTGTATATTAATATAAATCAATTCTCATAACACACTAATATTTATGAGTATAATAACTTCTAATCTGTGCATCTTGATTATCCAATTTGTCTGACTATAAGCTGGCTTACAAGTGTAGATACACGGCATTCATAAAGACGAGACCGGATTCAATCCTGGAGAACATATGAAAGACGTCTCGGGCAATAACGGAGATAATCTTTATCATATTGATGGATACATTCATCTAATCAAGAAGGAAGATAACCATTTACGATCTTATTTATCCAGAAATTATACATTGTATATTAATATAAATTAATTCTCATAACACAATAATATTTATAATACTATCTATCTTCAACTTATTAATAAAATCTATTATAATTTATAATCTTACTCATAAATATTCGTAATATATATACACAAAATTGCAAGATTATCGTGAATAATATTTGATGATACGTGTTCTTTAGAAGAACACATGTAGTTTATAATATACAAATTAATATTTTAAACTAATTGATATTATGGTTATTTTTCATTATATTTCATTAATTTCATAGTATCATAAATGTTATTAGAGTTTAAATTACTTCTTAAGCTATTATAATATATAATTTAACATCTATTAATAATATTCGTGATATATATAACAAATATTCAGATTATTTTGCATCATATTAGGTGATATCCCTCCTATATCCCTCTGTATACAGAGGTTATAAAGCGATACATGTTTAGTTTAGACTATGTAAATTAATATTTTACACTTTAATACTTTAATAATGTTATACTATACAATAATTTATAAGGTAATTTTGAATATATCACATTAATATCATTTACAAGTAAATTTATTAGTGTTTATATTACTTCTTAATTTAATTCGTAGTGTCTAACTTAAAGAATATGATGCACGATAATATTGCAATTTTGAATATAATATTATATAATATATATATATATATATCACGATAATTTATAACGGTAGTAAAATTATATATTATAATAGATTTTATTAATACGTTTAAGTTTAAACAATACGAATTAGATTTAGAAGTAATTTAAACACTAATATAACTAATGATACATATGGTAATGAGATACAATGAAAAATGACCTTATAAATAATTGTAAAATATCAATTTACATACTATACAACTGAACGGGTTATCACTTCATAAATTGTAAAGAAAGTGTATCATAAAATATGACACACGATAATATTGCAGTTTTGTAAATATATACATCACATATATTTATAACGATAGTAAAATTATATATTATAATAGTTTTTATTAATACATTTAAACTTTCATCTCTAAATTAGATAATACAAATTAGATTAAGAAGTAATTTAAAGAATTTTAGTAATCTAGTGCGAAGTTATTTCTTGGGGAGTGATATCGTGCGAAGTGTGATAATATATATTAATGTAATTAATTATTTATAAATAGTAGAATTTATACTAAATACTAAATAACAAGCTGAACTAGATCACTAGTAACCAATTTAAACACTAATAAACATTATTAAACCTATTAAAAAAGTACCTTATAAAGTAGTGTAAAATATTAATTAACAAATATTACTATTAATTTAGGGATGCCACTATTCAAATTTACATCACCTAGCTACATATTAAAAACACTAGAATTGTACGATTTAATTTCATAATATTCTTCCCATAATTCTCCTAATAATATGTAAATCCGTCATACAGTCATATATACATATATTATTATATGTATATATTGGGAATAACATTAATGTTATTCCCAATTATAATTATAATTATAATTATATATATATATATATATATATATATATATTCAACTAAGCAATAATGATATTTAATATATAAAATATATCATGTTCTGAATTTTTATTTGCAGGTTATATACCATAACCGTATGGTTATATTATATAATATATATTATTTTAAATTGTTACAATTATTGAATAATTGTAATACTTTATAATAAAGTTTATTTATATGATAATCTCAATCATATAGAATATGACCGGTACTACATTATCATATACCATATATCATTTATATATATATATATATATATATATATATATATATATATATCAGATATATGATATAATATAGTTTATAAATATTTATTCATAGCATAACGTATGCACTATTTAAATTAAAATAATTTAAATAAATTTAAAATTGGTGATAAATGAGAATTATATTAAATTGTAACTGTATATTACCTTATATTACAATCAATATTCGCCAATTTTATTTTTTAAATTACTATATTAAATAATTATATTAAGAAATATGATAATAATATAATATATAAATATTATATATTATATAAAGGTTTATAAATATAAATTTTAATAATGAATTAGAGTTTATAATTTAGTTTATTATTAATTATATTATTAGGTCAATGCACAAACTTTGAGGGGGATTTAAAATATGTGGGTCAATGGCATAGATTTAGAGTACCAGATTTTGGTACTCTACATATATGGTCAATGATTAAAAACAAATTTATTATTTCCAGAAGAGAGTAGATATTGATGTGTATAATAATAACAGATTTGTATTTTATGTAAACTATAAATATATGCTATAAATGATAGCATAGATATATAGCCTATAGGTATATAAATATATCCTATATACATATAATATAAATCAGTGATGAGTAAACTATTATAGTAATCCTAGTATTATAGAACTCTATAATACTAATATATATATATATATATATGAATATAAATTGCAATTAAAAGTTTATTTTAAAAACCTTATAGAATTGTATTCTGTAGGTAAACTGAAAACTCCGGAATAAATTATATATTTTATATGGATTTCTATCAAAATATAGTATATACATTAGAGTGAACCCCACTCAATATATATATATATATATATATATATATATATATATATTAACTATAGTGATATGCATATATCCAATCTATGATATAATTGTATATATGTTCCATTCGCAAATATCCTGCCTTGGATGTAGACTTCACAATATTTTCGAATAGGAATCATAAAATTATATTGGTTTACGTTTATAATATACTTTTAATAGTGTATGATAAAATCCCATTAACATTATACACAGTGTATAGTATTCAATGTTCATAACACCCTTAACTTATAGAATGATATATGTAATGGTACTTGACATAATTAATAACTTATACTATATTTACTATAATAATTATAAGGGTTTTAGAGAAATATTTTTAACATTATTTAATAATTAAAAGGGCATTTACAATAGATGAATTAATTAAAGCTACTAAAAGCATACAAAAGGGAAAATCTGTTGGCTTAGATGAAATATCAACTGAAGTATGGAAACTAGATGAATTTCAAGAAATCTGACTAAACGCGTGCAATAATTTATATTCTCAAGACTAATGGAATGAATGATGCTTATTCCTTTCCATAAAAAATAAGATTTTTATAAAATCTATCAAAAAGAATAATCGGTGAATTACACTAATTATAATTGCAGCTAAGATATATATCCGATTCTATTAAAGGATATATATGATTCTATTAAATAGGATAAGTTCAGATATATCGTTGATAAAGTAAAACAATGGTTATAATCACAAATTTGCATAAATAATTGGTAAAAATTGTACATAGTACAGATAGGAATTATAAATGTTTTTATAAATTATTTATAATATATATTAATCCATCTCATTAAATAATGAATATTTGTTAATGAAATTAAGATTATCTTTATTATATATGTAGATATAACAAAATGATCAGCATTTCTAACCACTATGAATAAATGAATAATTTTGTTATCTAAAATTAATATAATTTATATTTTTACAAAGCTTTTTAACTCTTAAATTCTATTATATAACTTGTTTTTATAAAAGAAAAAATATTATTTAATATATTTGATCAGCATTCCTAACCAATATGGGAATACATTAATAATTGCTTCATCTAAAATTAATATAATTTATATTATTAATTTCTAATCTATAACTTGTATTTTAGTTTTTGCAAAAGAAAAAATATGATTTAATAATTTTATAAATCCTACATTATTTATTTATCATTAAATATAATTAAAATTATAAATATTAAACCATTTAAATAATACATGTTTAATAATTTATTTTAACCATCAAGTTCATCTAAAATTAATATAATTTATAATTTTACAAAGCTTTTTAAATTCTATTCTATAACTTGTATCTTGGATTTTACAAATTTACAAAAAAAGTATAGCAACAAATATTATTTAATAATTTATATAAATTTCTAAATCCTACTTTATTTATTTATTATAAATATTATAAACACATTTAAATAATACATAATTTATTTTAAACAGCAAGTTCATATATAATATATACAATTTTTGTTAACATTAAGTACTAACCTATATATATATATAACTATTTTAATATATATTAATAAAAAGTACTAACCTATATATATATATAACTATTATAATATATTATATATTTAATACAATATAAATAGAATTCATATTACAATTCATATGGAAAATTTACAATGATAAAATCTTTTTTTCTTTCTCTTTCCTTTAGTCATCAAGATCATCTTGATCTTGAAGATGTATAACTATCCAGCTATAAAACAATAATAAATTAATGATGGATACATGTACAATACATTTAAAATTAAATATACTAAACTTGTATCAATTCTGTTTTATCACTTTTCTTTAGTTGTACACCAATGATACCTTTGCTATGAAACATTAACAAATGTATTATTTTATGAATAAAACTAATATAAATATATCATAATATAGAGTTTAATATTTATCTAAAATATATTTTATTGATAAATTTATATATTAAACATTAATCAGAAATGTATTTAAATATTAGTATATATGTATTATTTAGTGTATTTATATTTGAAATTTAATAATTACCAAAATTAGATTTTCTGATTTGAATTATTAACCAGAAATATATTTGAATAATATATTAATAAACATAAATATGTGTAAAATAAGCTGTCATAATTATCAAAATCAGATTTTGATCATTTGTAATTGTATTTGAATAAAACATATACATATACATATTTGTATTTGACCAAATACATTTTTTAAATTAGTAATTTAATAATGATAAATATATGATCTTCTCTATTTGTATGTACTAGTGTAAATAAATATATATATTTTTGTTTTGATCTAAGGTTATATTTGATAAAATAAAAATAATTAGTAATTAAATAAAAATTTGTTATAAAGAATTTAATAGTTATATTTACTAGTGGAAATTTATCGAAAGTAAAAGTATTCAAGGAAAAGTATAGTGTATACTATATTATTTTTATTCTTATTTTTAATTGAACCCATCCTTGATGAATACCTATCAAATTCACCTGATTATAGGTGTTTTAATCTTACTAACTTGCATTTAGTCCCATGTTTCATGAATCATAGGTGGATTTTCTCACTAGCTTCAAAACCAAATCATCTCAGGTCACATCTATCCATGTCCAGTATTTCACCGGTGGGAGGACATCCACGGCTTGATATTACACTAAGTTTTTTTCGCTGTCTTCAACTATATAATAGTGAGTGATATTAATTAATATATATTTCATATCGTGACTGATAGTTTGATCTATACCAAAATATTAGAATTAAAGTGATGAAATTAAACCAAATAAAATAACCAGCATAAATCTACATTTATTTAGCTATAGTAGGGCATGTGGATGTAGATGAAATATGGTTTTTTTGAACACAAAATTAAATGACATGTATATATATTTATATACATATACTAACTTTACTTACCAGGTAGAGCTTTATCGGTACTCCAGGGAATGCGTGCTCAGATTATTTCTATCGCTCATTACACAGTAGGTCTCCTGACTGTATATGCATCGCCCATCAACTTTTGTATATAGTTCTTTATTAGACAAGTGACGTAAATCATGCGATGAAATCCAGATAAGAACATCTCTCACAAGTTTCTCCTTATTGTTTCAACAGTGTCCTAAAAATTCCATATAGACAAATATATTAATGTATTGGGATAGATAAGTTAAATTGATATATTATAAATAGAATTAGTTATTGATCAATATTATTCATACATTAATTTGTATAACAAATTATTACACATATAATAAAAACAACTATTAATTATTATGTAATCATAGTAAATATATTTAGCTACACCTATACTGTATATGATATATATATATATCAATCAATGTATTGTTCAAAAATCTACACATGTACTACCCACCGCACATTAACTAGCTAATATTTAGATCGACTTTTGTAAATAATAGTATTCAAATATGCTAGCATAACAGTAATTATATAAAATTTATGAGAAATTAATACTCACAATTTTAGTAAAATAGAAGTTATTAAATCTTGTTATAATTATGTTATAACATATCATATAAATAGTATTTATTAGTTATTTTAAATTATATATAATATATTTAGACACTTTTATAGATAATAAGTCAATACTTATGTAGGTTCAAAAATAATTAATTAATATAGCATTTTTGACTTTAAAATTACAATAAATTATTAGCTAAACATTATTTATAATATAAATTATAGCTCGCTAAACTTGTAATATAATAAATATGGTACGTATATTTATAATATATAATTATATATATTTATAAGTAACAAAATAATATTATATATGTAAATCAGGCATTAAATGAATTATTTATTAAGTTGATATTGAATATTATTAATTGACAAATTATTTTGAAAATACTATTTTTAATAAATATACCATTTTGATGATTTAAAAACAATAATTTTTATAAAACATTCGTTGACTTTACACTATATAATAGTTAGTTATATTATTAATATAGATTTCATATAGAAAGTTTGAGCTATACAAAAATATTAGATAATAAATACGATTTAATAGTGATATGTATTGAACCAAATAAAGTAAGCGGCATAAATTTATTTAGCTATAGTAGGGCAGGTGGATGTAGATGCAATATGAATTTTTGAACGCAAAATTACAGGATATGTATATATATTTATATACATATACTAACTTTACTTACAAGGTTGAGATTTATCGGTACTCCAGGGAACGCGTTTTCAGATCATTTCTCCCGCTCACCATATTTGTATTTAGTTCTTTATTGCACACCAGGACGCGAGCATCACTTGTGCGATGATATCCAGATAAGAACATCTCTCACCAGTTTCTCCTTATTGTTTCAACAGTTTCCTAAAAATCCCATATAAAGACAAATATATTAATGTATTGGGATAGATAAGTTAAATTGGTATATTATAAATAGAATTAGTTATTGATCAATATGATTCATACATTAATTTGTATAACAAATTATTACATTTATAATAAAAATAAATCCCGATTATTATGTAATCATAGTATATATATATATATATATATATATATATATATATATACGGTATATGATATACATATCAATCATCCCTAACAAAGCGCCCTTTTTTTGATTACGATATATGAGATCAAATTCAAAATACTCTTTTTATAATTTGACTAGTGTACATGATAAAATTATATTGAAAATGCACATGTAGTATATATTATTAGATATATATAAATTAGCTTTTATTATAAATTTGATTTAGGCGTAATCATAATCGTAATCAAAACAAAATGGGAGCCATATTAAATTTTCTCAAAAATAAATGATTACAAATAATTATCTAAACATTAATTATTTACTCACTAATTTAGTGTATATATATATGTGTGTGGGTAAATATATAAATTAGCTTTTATTATAAATTTGATTTAGGCGTAATCATAATCGTAATCAAAACAAAATGGGAGCCATATTAAATTTTCTCAAAAATAAATGATTACAAATAATTATCTAAACATTAATTATTTACTCACTAATTTAGTGTATATATATATGTGTGTGGGTAAATTTAGCATTACATACATGATTTATTAAGTTTATATACAATATTATTTATTGAAAATAGTTTATTTTTTAAAAATATATTGATAGCACATGTTTTAAATTTTTATATAAAAGATTTACTTATTAGATTAATATATATAATATATTTATACACTTTTATAGATAATACCAATACTTAAGTAAGTTCAACAATAATTAATTAATATAGCATTTTTGACTTTAAAATTACAATAAATTATTATCTAAAAATTATTTATACTATAACTTATAGCTCGCTAAACATGTAATATTATATTACATATAGTAAATATAGTACGTATATTTATGATATACAATTATTATAATTATTATTTAATAACATAATATATAATAACATTATAATAACTTATTATATATATATTTATAAGTAAAAATAATAATATTATATATGTAAATAAGATATTAAATAAATTATTTATTAAGTTGATATTGAATATTATTAATTGACAAATTATTTTTCAAATAAATTTAATGTGACATTAATAAAACTATCATTTTGAAAATCATTTTCAAACAATAATTGAGATAAAACATTTTTTCAATATTTATGTAAATTTGTGTAGTATTTTATGAAGTTATTATAAAGTATATACAATATATTTATGAGCACTTTTATAGATAACACTTTGGTTGATAACGTTCAATGGTACGTCCTAAAATTATTTTTCTAAAATATATATTTTAAAAAATCACATTTGTAAAATTATACTAAATTGTGATAAAATTCTTTACAATCTACAATTTATTTATATGATTATCATATACATAAATTGTAAATCATAATGATATCTATTAAAGTATTATTAATTGTAATTATTATATATTTTAGATTTAAAATCTAATTTGCCACCATTTAAATGTCAATATTTATTTAAAATTGTGTAGTATTTTATGAAGTTATTATAAAGTATATACAATATAATTATGGGCACTTTTATAGATAAAACGTTCATAATTAGTTACATTGTAAAATTATTTTCCTACAATAATCATTGTTAGCGTACTCATAATGTTAATAACACACATGTTTTCATACCTGTTTCGGGAGAATTCAGAGCATAGAAGGGCAGATAATCCAAGCTTGACGCTGATTGGACATATAAATGGATATTTACATTTTAAGGGTACAGTTCAATCAAGGACATGTTTTAATGTCCTTGGTTCAATTATAAAAATTGTTTAATAAATAAGTGTTTTATGATCAAAATAAAACACTTATTTATGATATAAACCGTGTAATATATTGTATCCACCAAGGAAAAATAAAATCTGTAAAATAATCCATTTTTGAATATCGCATCCCTTTTAAAAATAGTTTAATCCATACAATATTTATAAAATTAATATTTCTAATACCATTACACATTTAAGTGAATATACTTATAAATTAGTTATATTACAATTTTATTTTCGATAAAATAATATATTAAATATATAAAAATTTATATTAAGTTAAAAGTTATAATTGATTATGATAATATAATACAATAATAGAAATCAAAATGTTTACATTAATGTCAGCATAATAGCAACATAATAGCAGCATAATAAACTTTTAAAATTAATAGCAGCATAATAATAGCATAATAGACTTTAAATAGCAACATTACAGCAGCATAATAGCAACATAATAGACATTTAATAGCAACATAAAGTAGCACAATTGTGCTATAGCATATATAGCATATAGTCAGAGCTGGGCAGTATCGCCGATACAGTATCTATTAAGGCAAAAAATCAGTATCGTAGATATATTTGTATTTGTATTTGTATCTATTATAAAAATTACAAAAGTATTTGTAATCGTATCTTTTAGTCATAAATAGTATCTACGATATGTATCTATTAAGACAATTATTGAAACAGATACATTTTATTAAATAATATATCATTTGGTCATTATATTTATTTTATATCAATATTGTATAATATCATTTTATAAATTAATTGTAATATATATATACATTATATATAGTTTTTAATTAAATATCTTTTGTAAATATTGAAATTAATTCATTGTAAAAATTATGATATATCAATTATATTGATTTATTCTCAAAAACCATTATATACATTTATTGAAAACAAAGAAATTATTTTGATAATATATTTTATATAATAATTTATTTATAATTCAAAATTATATATTATATAGAAAGATAAAATCATTTTAATAAATATGATAATTCTAAATAATAATAATTAATAATATATTAATAATTTATTTGTTATATATTTGATAATTTACTATATTCATGTTTATGTTTCGAAAGTAAAGTTCGCTGATTATTTTTAGTTGAAAAATAGTATATTGTAATAATGTATATTTCTCTATAGTCTGTAATGGCTCATAGTATAATTTCAGATGAAATAAACACTAGTACACTAAAATATTCATGGTGGGCATCATTAAATGTCAATAAATATCAACAAATGTATTCTATATCATCTACTGAATAACACGTTATAAGGTGTAAATATGTAATATGTCATTTTAAAGGAGGTATCCCACTATCCCTAGTAGCTATAGCAGTATTTCCGGAAATAATGTCCTGACATATTTTTAGGAAGTTATTTTCTAGCAAGTTAACTACAATTTTAGTGAGTTACCCTCTTACTTTCCGGAAAAATAGTAACTTTAAAGGGGGTATCCCAATACAAATTGCTATAAAATCACTTTCTATAAAACATTTCCGGACATTATTTCCGTATAAATGGGTATCCCACTACAAGATTTTCCGGCAACTTACCGGAAATATTGTAACTTTAAAACCATTTGTTATCAAGTTGTTATGGGATACCCTATAAAGTTATTATATTTTAGGCAAGTTGCCGGAAAGTAAGGGGGTTTCCCAGTACAATTACAGTTAACTTTATAGAAAATAGTTTTAAAGTTAAAATACTTGTAGTGGGATACCCCCTTAATGTTCCTTGATATGTACTTTCAAATCAACATCGATGAATATATATATATATAAATATAATGTATACCTATATACATTGTATATAATTATAATGTATTTGTATCTACTAAGATGTATCTACTAAGAAAATTATGTATTTGTAATTGTATCTATAGAGTATACTATGATTTTTTTTAAAGTAATTGTAGTAGTATCTATTATAATAAAAAAGTGTGTAATTGTAATTGTATCTATTATACATTTTTTGAGTATCGTGTCCAGCTCTGCATATAGTATACTATTATGTTACTTTACTTACTTTTTACTTTTTTTGGTTTATGGACTGCAAGTACGTGAGCAATCGGCCGTCCGTGGGAGGACAATTATTGAGTGGGAGGGAAGGCAAGGGAGAAGTAATGAGTCTCGAAGTGGCGTTTAAAGGAGGGAGTTGATGAGTTTATTCGTAGGTGTTTGGGTAGGGAGTTCCAGTGGTAAGGGGCAGAGAGGGCAAAGGAGCGTATATTTGAAGAATGGAGTTTGTATAAATGGAGAGTGGTAAGGATAAAGGTGTTGGAGGAACGGGTCTGGAGTGTAGTAATTGGTGTTTGTAGATGTAGGAGGGAGGCAAGGTAGTCAGGGGAATTGTGGTGAATAGCTTTGTGGATGGTTAGGGAGAGTTTGTACTTTATACGATAGGGGACTGGCAGCCAGTGTAGTTGTTTTAGGAGTGGAGTAATGGAGTCAGGGGAATGTCGGGGAAGTAAATGGACGCAGCGAACTACAGCGTTTTGGAGTCTCTGTAGTTTGATGAGTTTGTAGTCCGGGAGGTTAAATAGTAGGGAGTTGCAATAGTCGGATAGGGGTGGATGAGGAAATTGTAATAGCGATGGGGAGGGGAATGGATCGTCGGATTAAGTGGAGGCAGTGTAGGTGGTAGTGGATGGATGTATGCATGTGTATAATATGATATTCAAGGGAAAGGGTGGTATCAATATGGAAGCCAAGGTTTCGGACGTGTTGAGAGTAGGGGAGTGTGGTATTGTCGAGTGAGATGGGGGTGGTTCAGGGAGGGTGGAGGAACGTTGTGGTAAGTGGAGAAAAATAGCTTCCGTTTTAGTGGGGTTAAGTTTTAGGGAGTTTGAGATAAGACATTGGTGTATGGACTTGCAAGTCCATACACCAATGATACACGAGGAGAGTCGTTCACGGGCATAAGTAGGGGAGTCTGTGCAGTTTAGATATAGTTGAAGGTCGTCAGCGTAAGTATGGAAGGAGATGTCGGGGTGGTCAGTGAAGATGTCAAACATGTGGAGGAGGTAATTATTGAAGAGGACTGGGCCGAGGACAGAGCCCACACCATGAGTTATGGAGCGGTAGGGGGACGAGTGTGTCTTAATCCTGTCCGAGGAAGAGCGGTTGTTAATGTAGGAGGTGAACCAGTTGAGGGCAATGCCTTTGTTGCCGATGGCGGAGAGTCTGTGTATGATGACATTGTGATCAAGGATGTCGAAAGTGAGGACATATCAAGGAGGACGAGTATGGTGCCACGGTTGTTGTTCAGGCCAGAGAGTAGGTCGGAGGTTATGAGGGTTAGGGCGGATTCAGTAGATTTGTGGGGGAGGTAGGCGCTTTGGAATATGTTAAGGATATTGTTGGCTGTAAGGTAGGTGATGAGTTGGGAGGATACAACACGTTCGAGGACTTTGGAATGGATTGAGAGGTTGGAGATAGGTCGGTAGTTAGAGGAATTCAGTGAGTCAAGATTAGGCTTTTTAATGATGGGGGAGATGGCATCTACTTTGAAATCAGGAGGGACGGAGCCGGATGAAATTGAAGTGCAGGTGATTTTGTGGAGGGGTGAAGCAACGGTGTGGGTATAAGTAGGGGAAGAGGATCAAGGTATGAGGTTGAGATGGTGGAATTAAGGAGAGAGATTTTGTTGCCATTAAATTTCTATTATGCTGCTATTCATTTGCCATACTATTATGCTGCTGTTATGTTGCTATTTAAAGTCTATTATGCTATTATTATGCTGCTATTAATTTTAAAAGTTTATTATACTGCTATTATGTTGCTATTATTATAATAGCCTCATAATATACTTTAAATAGAAACATAACAGCAACATAATAGCATGACAAATTAATAGCAGCATAATAGACATTTAATGGCGACATAATAGTAGTATAATGTAAACATTTGAAGCTATTAAATATGCTGTTACGCTGTTATTATGAGACTATTACTGTTTGCTGGGATAGAATAATATTATTCTATCACAACCAAACTTACATACTAAATATTGCATTCTACTTTGCGCATTTATTGCACAACCAAAGTGCATACTAAATACTGCATTCTACTTTGCGTATTTATTGCACAACCAAAGTGCATACTAAATAGTGCATTCTACTTTGCGCATTTATTGCACAAACAAACTTGCATACTAAATACTGCATTTTACATTGCGTATTTATTGCACAACCAAAATTTCATACTAAATACTGCATTCTATTTTGCGTATTTATTGCGCAACCAAAGTGCATACTAAATACTGCATTCTACTTTGCGTATTTATTGCACAACCAAAATTGCATACTAAATACTGCATTCTACTTTGCGCATTTATTGCACAAACAAACTTGCATACTAAATATTGCATTATACTTTGCGCATTTATTGCACAAACAAACTTGCATACTAAATACTGCATTCTACTTTGCGCATTTATTGCACAAACAAACTTACATACTAAATACTGCATTCTACTTTGCGTATTTATTGCGCACTAGACTATTTTATTTTATTTTATTCATATTGCAATAAAATAGAAACAAAAAATGCGCAAATATTACGCAAAGTTAAATCTGTTGTTTACTGTATACAGTTATCTAAGATTTCTTCGTAACATATTTGGTATACCACTGCAGCTAAATGGTATACCCTATTATAGTATACGGGATAACGAATAGTGTACTGCAATAGCTATAGTATACTGTACTATAGTTACTACTATTGTATACTCTACTACTGTACTATACTAGGATAGTATACTGTTCTAGGATAGTAACGGGGTGTAGCAAGGTGTTACTGAAATAAGTATGGTCTTACTTAGACATAAGATTCTGTCTTTTATCAATGAAGATACTTCCACCAATCCCATACGTCTCCTGCTTTACCTATAGATATATTCAACTATAGCTGTACATATATTATTTAATATATAATTTTATATAATATAATATATTATTTATATTTTATAAAATTTAAAAATAGCGCACTATATACAGTTCTATAGAGATATAGCTCCGATTAGAATATATTAACACAATCTAATTGGGATACAATTAAGCTTTTAATAAGTGACATTACAATTTTAATATAATTATATATATATATATATATATATATATATATATATATATATATATTGATATATATATAGATATATATATATATATATATATATATATATATATATATATATATATATATATATATTAATAAAGGTAAATGTGTACGACACAGTCCGTGTATATGTGAATATGTGAATAGAGTCTGCTTGATGTATTTACTTGTTCGTGTGTGCTTAGGCTTAGGTGTCAATGCAGGAATACATATGTGACATCACGTTATACACACACCTATGTGTAGGTTATAGTATACACCATATACTATAGTATAATACTATATATATATAGTGATTATAGTATATGCAACTTCTCGGTAGATATCATCGCTATAACGTGTGTACGAATGTGTATACACAATAAGTACATGTATTCACATTTAAATATATGTTATTATGTAATTCACCCAAACATATATATATATAAACACATATACACGCATATACACACTCATATATATATTATCATAATATTATATATTAACATAATAATAATAAAAAAAAAAATAAAAACAATAATATATGGATATATTAAGGTGTGAAACATTATTCATATTATAATATTATTTTGTATATTTATAATATACAATTATTATTATAGGTGTATTACTAATTATACTGCTAATTATATTATTGCTTCACATATTAAGAGCATACGTTTGACCTGAGAATTCAATGTAAAAATATAGATTTTTTATATTTTTTGTAAAGTCTATTAGTCTACAAATAATTAAGTTATTTTAATTCTGTATATGGAGAAAATAATTGATTAATTAATCTGGCTTAAGCCATACAATTTTATAATATAGACATATAAGTGATATACGGAAAATGTCATCAAGTTACGAGCATTATTTTTAGAGTAATAGACTTTTTAAGATTAGGCTAAAATAATTATTCTGAGATAATCAGGTTTGAAAAAATGACATATTTTTTACGAAATTTACAATATAGAGCTTATAAATAATAATAAAGAATAATAAAGAGTATGTATGTATGTATGTTTATTTATGGCGATTGTATTTGAACTTTAATATTTGTTCTCTCAGGTTATACCGATTACAATATATTAGATTATCATAATTATATTTGAATACAATTTGAAAAGTATAAATTAAAAAATAATAAATATCATTTATTTTTATAATTTATATTTATTTTATACAAAATAAACATGATTTTATTGTATTTTATATATATGTTTATAGATTATATTTATTATATTATAAATAGCTATTATTATATTATAAATAACTATTATTATATTATAAATAACTATTATTATATTATATATAATATAAACCATAATTTATTTTTTTTAACATTTATTTAATATTTATATACAAAAAAGGTGATGTTATAAAAGTTTGATTTGTATACTTTAAGGATCATTTTATGCTCTAATATTTGGATATTTTATAGATTTATATATTTTATAGATTTTATATATGTTAAATATATAATTTATTACATTTATCAAAAAAAAAGTTGACTGATTTTTCCAGGTCAATCGTATGCCCTTAATATAAACTATTTATATTTATTTCGTAAATTATGTTTGGGAACTAAATAATACGTTAATAAAAAAGGGTTATAATATGGTTATTGCGTATTTGAGATTATCTAATCATATAACTATTATTATTACCTACACCTCCGCACTATAGTGAATGAGTGTAGTATAGTGAATCATTCTTAATAGCGATCCAACAAACTATCATAACACATAATCTATAGGTCTTTCTTATATTATTACACGTATAAACAAACAGTGTCCTAGCATGTCCTTTCGTACACTCACGCGCACATATACATCCTGATATCGCCTTACATGGACATAGTTGTCCTATAATTGCATTTCCTTACGTGTACACTTTCCCCATGCTTACCTCTCTGCTTCACACGTCTATAAGATATATCCTTACATTGCCTTGCATGCCTATAGTACTTACATAATTCCAATAACCTGCATATATGTTACATGTACGAACAATGTTTGTCGAACATCCTGCCTTTGCACAAAACATGAAATGTAGGGATGTTCACGGTTCACAATTGTGATGTTTCGAAACAGTTTCGAAACCAGAGCCAACTGTTTCGATACCAAACATTTTTGAATTCAGAAGTTTCGATACCAATAATGAAACCAGATGACAATGTTTCGAAACCAATAATGAAACTAAAATATAATAAATATATATACATGCCCATATACATATATGCCCATATTTGAAACCTAATCCGGGTTAACCCTTAAATCACTAATATATATAATAATATTTTCCATATTTATCACATATTTGAATAGTATATGATAATTAGGCTACATATTTAAATACATATTAAATTAATTTGTATTTGTAATAAAAATAATTTTTATATAATAATTTTTATAATATAAATTATAAATCATATATTTATTCAAAAACCGAAACCGTTTTCAGTATATACAATAACATTCTGAAACCGACCCGAAAAACAGATTAAATACCCGAAACCATTATATTTCATAAAACCCGAAACCGACCCAAAACCGACCAGACCCGTGAACATCCCTAATGTATCTCTTTACTTGTACATACGCCATATCAAATAATTCCATCGCATGTACACAAACACACTATATTACATGTAAGACATGTAATATATGACTTGCATGTCTGTATCTGTACCACGACCTGCATGCATACGTAACCTAGTGGTTTAAATATAGATATCTAGATATAGATATATATATATATATATATATATATATATACATATGTCTATATACATATGTCTATATATATATCGTGTATACGTATCATATTGTTGAACACTGACACTTACCCATGTGTACCAGAGATATCACAGTATTATAAACTGTACGTAGAGGGAAATACCTATATTGTTTATATAATTGAATTTCTACAAATTTGAATATCTAATATTTGATTTTATTCATTATATTCATTATATTCATGTATAATTATTGTGAACCGCGGGGATTTAATCTGGCGATATAGCGAGGTAGGCATAACAGATACATATAGATAATAAAGTAATGTATACACTGATTATAATCAACTATATATATATATATATATATATATATATATATATATATATATATATATATTTAAATCGAATTGGCTACCAGAACATCATGGCTTATTGTTATAGATGCCAGTTTGTCTTCCTCATATATCTTCTTCCTTCATCTCTACTTAATATTTAACAAATTCTGAAATATATTTCTATTAAAAATATTTTATTTCTTTGTTTAACTTATTATATTTTGTATACCATGAATATATAACATTTGAATGTGTTGTGAATATTTGATTGTTGGTATTTTAAATCTATATTATTTCGAAGATCTATAATTATTTATATTTTCTCAATTGATAACATTTATATGTTTAAATTATAACACTAGTGCATATTATACATGGTATGTACTATATACATAATAAAGTTTTAATATTAATTATAGCATGTAAATAAATATATAAATACACATAAACAGTCTTCCCGATGAATTACGGACCCTATCATATTTTATTACTTTTAAATGTCGACTACATTCATATATGTTATCATTATAATTTCTTCTTTTTAAATTTATTATTATTCGTGTAATTATTATTTCAACTTGACGCATATAAACGTCCAACGTTTTCAACTGAGTCAATAAACCTTTCTATTATTTATTTTATATATATATATATATATATATATATATATATATATATATATTTAAATCATCATCATATATGTATAAATAAATATAAAACAAAGTGAGAAAATAATACATAGAAGTTAAACAGGTAATATATATATATATATATATATATATATATATATATATATGTATATATATATATATATATATATATACTATATACTCTGTATATTATATATATTATTTCACAGAGTATATTCTGTATCGATTGAAGAGTCTATTAAACAAGTTCACACTCGAGGTTATGTCCTCGAGTGTTCATCATGTCCTCATATGTTCATTGTGTCACACTAGGTGTCGTATACTAGTATGAGAAGTATACATATGATACACGTATCACTTAATGATAACAGAGCCCTCCTATAGGTTGATATTAACACCTTCAATAGAGGTCCCTCATTGCGTTGTGTAACTTCAATGTAACTGTGCACGATAGTATTACTATAGTATTATATATATATATTATAATGTTTATTAAATATATAATACAATATTAATAATACATATATTTGATTAAATATATAATACAATAATAATAATACATATATTTGATTAAATATATAATACAATAATATTAATAAATATATTTGAATTATTAATATATGAGTTATATATTTGATATGATAATACATTTACCATTTCCTCGAAGTTAAGCTAATTGAGGTTATAAAGCTAAGGCGAAGCTAAGCTGTAAGTTGACCTATACTCATTTATAAGCATATACTATTATGCAATTGTATTAGTTTGCACATTATCGTTAATTTGGTTAATATATTTAGAAGACATTCGGACGATATATTGTCCCGAAAAAAGAAACCAGTGTAAACAATAATGACATAGAGAGATTAGTTAATGTATACTTCACAACCACATACACACACACGTACACACACGTACATGCGGCTTCAATAGAGAGTCATTAGTACAACGCGAAAGTATCAACGAATCGTGAACTTCTATCGATCCCCCCTACCATCACGTTGTAAAGTTCGCGCACTGTATATAGTGCAAGAACTGACGCGACCTACGCTATAGCTATAACAATAGCGCGCGTTGCTGTAATCGTTACCACCGCGTGACGTAATACTTACGACGTTTAGAAAGTTGCGTAACCCGTGACGTCATAACTCGGCTATTTATAGCTTTATATAGCTATATAAAGTATACTTTAATCGATACATCGATACAATTTATCTGTGATATAATGCACGGTATAAATATCGCGAATTATAATCACAGTACGTAGGCGCGCGTGTGCGTAAGAATGTGTGCACGTATGTGTATATGTGTGTGTGCGTGTGTGTGTGTGTGTGTGTAGGTTGATACATTACCATAATCGGCAATAGAAAATGATAAAGATAACAGGATTAGCAAACACACACACACGCTATTGTAATCATTATTCACCTTAATGACCTTGAGAGCGGACCATGCTTGTCTGACTAGTTAATGGTTATCATTAATATTGTATTGTTTCAGTATTGATATACATAATACTTATTATAATGAATTATATTATATCATATACAATTTTTCAAAAAATATTTATATTTTATTATAAAATATTACATATAAAATACTACATATATATATGCATACTATCGATATAAATATTTAAATTTCTTTATATCAATGATACATACATACATACATATTTTTATATAAATATTGTTTATATCTGTATATAAACTATAAGTAATATACGTCGATGAATATAAATACATAATCTATAAATTGAAACAATATTACATATACTGGATTGATGTTATGTACATTGTACAATGTATATGGAATATATTTATATAAATACTATTAAATAGTATACATTGTATGCTAGTTATCAACACACATATATATACATATATATCCTTATTACACTACTACGATTTCAACACGTCACCACTACATTACGAAGGGGTAGGGGAGGACACCATTACACCAGCTGAACAGTGGTATAACCGTAACAACTTATTATACTCAACGCACACCAACATATACACACACATGTGTGTGATTATCGTGCAGTACACACACCCACCCACACCCACCCACACACACCCACACACACCCACGCACACCCTCACACGAATACCCACCCGTGCACTGCATGCAGTGCACGTGCACGACATGTATATTCAAGTATACATAACAACTAATTCGTATACATATATATATATATATATATATCATTATATATATATCATTATATATATATATCATTATACATACCTCTCGAAAACACATATATTCTCTAAAAATTCGACTATAATAATACCTATATAGTATACAATGCGAATATATATTGTTGTTATCGATATTAATTTCTCACAAAGTACCGCGTCATCTTCATTGGTTTGTTGAAACAAGGGGGGTTTGTTGAAACAAGGAGGGTTTGTTGAACTCCCTGGTTGAACTATCTTCCCGTAATACATATATTGATACTTTTTACTATATATAATACACTAGTATACCATAGTAATCATAACAATATAACGCACACCTATATCTATATTATGCCATAGTAATATACTTGTGTATTTATCGTTTACAAATTTATGAAATTAGATTTCCACTTAGTCTTAAATTGGTTGTATATTTGTCCACAATCTTAAATATGAGCTTCTTTTGAAAACATTCTTCAACGAAAGCATTGAAAACCACTGAAAACATAATCACCGAATCAAACACAAACACTT